>MU226563.1:1920751-1951000 GCA_018584345.1 Thuja plicata
CATTGCTCCGATCTTTTCTCTCAAGTCTTTAAGCTTTTCAAGAGAGAGACTTAGCTTTGATACCAATTGTTGGAATTATATTGAGATGATGTACTGAGAGGGGAGGGGTGAATCAGTACCTCTAAAATTTTTCTTGGTTAGCCCATTAACCCTTAGTCATCATTCTATAATTTATCTTATCTAGCTATTCATCTTTCTTTGTGCATATGAAATCATATCATACATTCTTTTGATATGTAACAATAATAGAAACATTCATAAAAATAGATAACACATGACACAAGATATGATATCGCAGAAAACTCCTGTTAAGGAAGTAAAAATTGCGGTGGGGATTGTTACCCACAAAAATTCACTATTTGCAGATAAGAAGGGGCCAGTTAAGGCTTACAATTTGGTCACTTCTAATGACCTACCCTGTTAGGAGTATTACAGTGGAGACCTGTTAAGATCTACTTCGTTTGAAGCTTTAGCAACACTGTTAAGTGTGCACTCTGTTAAGAGATTTGGAAAGAAGGGTTAAGTCTACCTTCTACAAAAGGATTTTAGATGTGATGCACTTGTTAGAATGCAACTACATAAGTCTTTGATCTATGATAAATGAAATCTTCAATTGCTGATAACAAATCCTATAAAGCTTCATACATATTAGTAATCATCCTTCCATGATTGAATAATACCTTTGTCTGCTCGTCGGTAGTCTCTGTGTGTTCTTGAAAACTGATATATTCTATTTCTGAACTTTGCATGAGTTTTTCCTTCTGCTCCTTAGATGCTCTTGGCGGCTATCAACAATGTGAATTCATGTATACACAATAGAGTATGAACATCTATTTATACTAATTTAGGTTCAATTCTTGATTCATGCATCATAAGTTAACTCTAGATCCAAGGTTTACAACTTAACCTTGATCTTTAGTTAGATATGCTTTAGATCTGTTAGGATGCTTTAAAGCATTTACATTAAGCTTGCATGACCATCTAATTATGATTTAAAACAAAATAAAACTCTATAAATAGAATTACATTGCTTTATCCATCGTGTAAAACTCAGATCCACAATTTGCGGGTTCTTGATTTGTCTGTCAGTTTTGATGGTCGGTCTTCTTGGTCATCAGTGTTCCTTTCTTGAACTTGTCGTCAGGTATCCCTTTTCTGTTCCTGTCAGGTTAGTTCTAAAAAATATGTCGTCGGTAATGCTTGTGGTTTTTGGTGATGCTTGTGGTTGTCGGTGATGCTTGTCACTTTTATACTTAGCATTTTTCTCAAAATCTTTGTTCTGTCGGATATGCTTGCATTTCACCGGTACTACTTTTGGTTCACTGATAATGCTTGCTATCTACCGGTAATGCTTTCTGTCTATGTTTTTCAGTGAGTATACTTATGGTAAAATAATGTCATCAACACTCGGTTAAGAGATTTTCTGTTACAAATATTAGTAAGTAATAATGTACTAATATGACCTGTGATTTTGCAACTATACTTTGCTTGATCAAATCCTTTAATCACTCTTTGAAACTTAGTGGCACCAACAACTTAGTAACTCATTAGTCTCTCCTCTAGACTATTCTCCAACTCCTTCACTACTCCGCTCGGTAGTTCAACTATTCACTTTGCCAACATCTCTCTATAAACATATAGACTCATAAAAATATAGGCCTATGTTTTGCCTCTTAATCATCTTGATTAGGTTTTCCTTCAATTGCGCTTAGTCATCAGATCATCTCGAATGAAATGATACAATGTATTTACAACTCGGTTTGGCGACCAACCTTACCTCGTGACTTGCACTTTTTCACTGATTTTGAACTTGACTTTTCATGACTATAGATGTTGTAACAAACTTCACCTTCTTCCTCAAAATCTTCTTGATCTCCATGCCTTCACATTAAATTTGTTCTGCTCCTTGAATCCAATCTTTGTTCATACTCTATTTCATGCTTGGTGACTTCAATGAATATCTTCACTCGATGTCTAACTTCAACCGGTTACCAACATTGCTCAGGAATTGACCTTTCTCAATTGTCAACTTTGTTTGGTGAGTATCTTTTCTTAGCTTGCCTGACTAACACTTCACTTCTTGGTAACTAGGTTGTTCCCTTTACCAACTTGACCTTTCTACTTTATGAGCTTAACAACATCACATGTCAAGTAAAAAAATTATACCAATAGTTCCTCATCATTGTATGATCTTTATTATCTACCCAATTAAGTTCCTCTTCGATTGATATGAAATCTTAATATAAACTAGAAATCAATTGCTTGACATCAATGGCAAACTAACAATTGATCTAACCATTTTACTTGCTTGTATTCTTCTAAACTCAGTCTTCATCACCATTACCATTAGTTGGTTTACACATTGGAGAAACCTTACCCCTTCCTTTTGATGATGTTCTTCTTTGATGTCATTATATGTGGACTTTTATGAGTTTGATGATTTATGATGATGCTAGGAGACATTTGATGGATACATTTTATATGATTCTATCTATATGCATGTTTTTGTAGTTTTTTTATGCATGATGTATGTATGCATATAATTTAATTTTGATGTTCATGTATGGATGGCCTAAAATGTATGGAAAATGATGTTTTATCTTTCTATGGATGCACAATATGGATGTGATGATTCTAGGTGATAATGAAATGTTTTATGTATATGACGATGATTTATAATGATGAAATGCTTATGGGTAATGTTAATGTAACTAAATAATAATGAAATGCACCTAAATGTTTTGATTAAGTAAAATCAGGATTTGAAAGGTCCCAAAACCTTGTACAAAAGATCAGAAGATAGGCATAACTAATAAGCTAATAACCAAAAGAAAAAACAAAGCGAGCCAGAGCTCGAGGTGACACAAAATAGAAACAGAAAAAGACAACTCTAGAAAAGATAGAAAATGGGGAACACAAAAGACAGAAACTAGCTTATTTCCATCAGTTCTTTAGCCTTCTCAGCGAGAAGCTCCATGTTGCCCATAGAGATCCTGAGATCTTCAAGATCAGTGTCTTTCTTCTTAATACTAGCATGGGTTCTAATGCTAGAACCCGCACCCTCTTTGGGCTCCTTGTTCTCCTCCTTATTAACCTCAATCTTGTCCATTAAGTTTTTGCACTGTTCAGCAGAGGCTTTCAAAATATTGAAGCTTTGTTCACTTATCTTTTTAAGCATCGTTTCCATCTTCTCCATTTTCCCTTCAAGAGTAGTGATGCGAACCTCATTATTACTAATCTCTGCCTCTTTTCTCATATTGTTTATCTTTTCTTCCATAGTCAGTGCTTTAGTTCCCAGCTCCCCAAAATCTTCCCCTTTGTTGATTGCTTTGGTCCAGTTCTTCAAACTAGTAGCCATAGGCTCCTCGCCGAAGGTCGCAACCTTGACCATATTCACAATCTTCCCTTGTTCTTGAAGCTCAGCCTTCATATTCATAGTATCCTGAGCAATGTTAGCCATAAATCTACCAAAGGAGAGAATGGTATCTTTCTGATCTGTACCAATATTAAATCTATCCTTTTTATCTGCAGTGGTAGCAGACTTGTCCTTCCCCTGAGTTTCTTTTTCATCGTCCTTGCTTTGAGTTTTTGCTTCATCCTTCATATCCTTATCCAGTTTCTCCTTGGTATCTAGGCTATCATAAACGGGTTCCTCATCATTAGAGGACATAAGGATGCCCTTATTCTTCTTGGTCCTCTTAGCAACAGGGGTATTTTCCGTAAGGTTAGCTTTCCTTCTTTTGTTGCACTTAGGGTTAGTGTCTTCATCATCAGTCCTGAAACCCTCCAACTTAGAATCCATCTCAGCATAATCCAACTTTTTCTTAGGGGTACTCTTATAAGAATGGCCCTTTGTGCTACCAATCCCTCTAGTGCTAGTAGATTTCATCTCGTCCTCAGTATCAGCTTCAAATTTTTCTCCCAAGTCTTCATCCTTAGTTTCCACATCATTAAGAATCTTTCCCTTAAAAATAGTCTTCTCAATTTTCCTCAGTTTTAACACATTATATATCGAAAATATCATAATATGATGAGAAGCATGATCCCCATGAGGGTAATCCTGGGAATCTCTCATCGTTATGCTCATATTCTCGTTATGCCTAAAGTGATTTAGGATAATGAAATGATGCCTGTAGGCCCTACAAAATCTCCCATCAAGGGTTAAATAACTGATAGAAACATATAAAATAAAATTCCATGGATGACTGATGTCATTAGGATTGAAATAACCTCCTACCTTTTTTTCCAATCTGCCCACATCTTCATCATTCTCTGGAAATATCTCATAAGCTCTGTCAGAGTAGCTATGATCACGATAGAACTTCATCCCTTCCATGGGTAAGCCCGTGGCTTCTGCAATAAACTCCTCATTGATGACAATCCATATATTGTTGAAGTATATATTCCCTTTCTTCCAATTTCTCATTAAAAAGATGGTGATAGTAGGGTTACACCCTCGCAATTTCTCCATGTAAGTTGCAAAGTCCCCTTTCTGCAGAATATCCCAGACTTTCACATTTTACTTCCACTCACTGCAATCAGAGGGCTCATACATTTTCTTGCTTCCTCCCATTATGTTTCTACTAAAATTGTCGCTTTGATTTTTTCTTTTCTCAGTTTCTCTTATATTGTCCTTTCTAATAATATGATCCACCATTTTTGAAGACACCCAGAATTTGTGTGAAATAGCATGTCAACGGAAAGTGGCATTGAAGAGGATAAACACATCATAATTAGACCTTACAAAACTCATATTAGCTGTAGTCATTTTATTAATTGCTTTTCACTTCTTTGAATTCCATAGATCATCTCCTTGTGCATAAGGGATTTGATATCGTACGGTAAGCTGATTTCATTCTACCATGTAAAAATATGATTCTTTTTACACTCGTAATTAGCCACCCAGTCAGCACTTTCATTACCTTCTTGATATACATGCGTAATAATACATTTGTTCATGGTCTTTATTATAGATTTAGCATTTTCAGTAATATTGCTGATCAGCCAAGAGGGGTTAGAAATATTATCAAGGGCCTTGAGAATATTCAGGGAGTCCCCTTCTAGCCAAACATTGTTGCAGTTGTTCTCTTTAGCCAAAATTAGACCATTGAGAGAAGCCAAATCCTCCTCCATATGGTTATTTTGAACACCAATTGGAATGGCCCTCATTGCTTTGCAATATCCTTTCTCATCCCGGATGACCACCCCACATCTCGCTATGCCCAGATTACCTTTTGATGCCCCATCAAATTTGATCTTAGTCCATCCCATCGGGGGGCATTCCCAGACCACCTCCTCTTTGTTGTTGTTATGTTCTTATTCTGTCATTTGAATACCCCATCTCTTAAGAATAACATAGTCCTCTCCCCCTCTAGAATCACCTTTTATCTTCATGATTTTGAGATTCTCAATTATCATGCTTGAAATTTTCATGTATAATATTTTAGGAGGTGTAGAATTTTCTCTCAAGATTCTGTTGTTTCTTTCTTTCCAGACTGCCCAAGTAATGTGGGGGAGGGAAATTCTCCATATCTTTCTAATACTGTTATTCCTTCTATTGATTTCCCAAGAGTTGAACATGTTTTGCATATCAGAAGGTAAGATCCAGTCCATATTAAAAGCCTTCATCCAATATGACTAGATCTCATTAGCATAGTTGTAGTGAATAAACAAATGGTTAACAGATTCTTCCTCCTTCCTGCGCAACAAAAACATGTTATTTGAATACATCCCTCTACTCTTGAGGTTATCAAGAGTAAGGATTTTTATTTGAATCATCGTCTAGAAGAAAATATTGATCTTGGGGGCTAGCCCTTTGATCCAAGCCTTTGCCCAAAAAGGTTTTTCACAATTATCATAATTGAGGTTGTAGGCCGATCCCACAGTAATACAACCATTAGGAGTATGTTTCCATTTTAAGGAATCTTCCTTAGAACTTAATATCATAGCATTAAGGGTATTATTCAGAGATAGAAGGGTGTCATCAATAATTGTTAAGTCCATCCACTCCCCATTACTTCTATAGTCCATGACCTTAGTTCCTATCCTGTCTTTATAGATATTAGAAAGGGGACCCCATAAAGGATTCATAGCAAGAGCTTGATTTCCAATCCAAATATCATCCTATAAATCCACTTTATCCCCTTTACCCACTTTCCATTTAACACCTCTCCTAATGGTGTTTTTTGCTTTAATAACATTCTTCCATATACAAGATCTCACCAGGAAATATTCAGAGATGAGGAAATCATTGATAGAATTAGAGTTCCTATTATATTTTCTATGCCAAATAACATTCTATTCCCCTTTCAAGGTGAAACCCCTCCAACCAAGTTTAGCAAGGAGAGATTCATTCATACTTTTAATTTTTCTTATCCCCAGGCCGCCTTTATTTTTAGGCATGCAAACTTTGTCCCAAGATATAAGAGAAAATCTTTTAGTTTTTTCCACCCCATTCCAGAGAAAGTGTATTTGGATTTTCTCTACAGCCTCAATGAATTTATTAGGAATTCTGAACAGGCTAAGAGCATAAGTAGGCATACTCTGAAGAGAAGAATTTTAGGTGCTAAACTTTACCAGCCTGACTGAGCATTGCCCCTTTCTAGCCTGCAATTTTCTTGTGAAATCTGTCCACGAGGGAGCTCCAAAAAGAATCAAGAGGATGTAGCCCAAGTGGGAGACCCAGATAGGTAGCAGGGAGCTGGCCAATTTGGCATCCCATAATTCTGCTTATTTTGTGCTATCTATACTCAGGTGTATTAATAAAATAAATAAAGCTTTTATTCCAATTGATGAGCTGACTTGCAGCCTTACCATAATTGTTAAGGATCTTTCTGAGATTCCAAGCTTCATTTATAGTAGCTTTACCCATGAAAATATAATCATACACAAATTGTTGATGGGAGCACACATGATTGGAAGAAGAAGGCTTTAGCCCTTTAAGGTCTCCATTTCTAACAACACTTTCAATATATCTCCCCAAACACTCAGCAATAATCACAAACAGAACTAGAGAGAGAGGATCTCCCTACCTCAAGCCTTTGGAGGATTTAAAAAATGGGGAGGGGGATCCATTCACCAAGATTGAAAAAGAGGGACAAGTAACCAACTGCATAAGTAATTTGATACATTTAGGGCTAAAGTCAAAGGCCAACATAGTTTTCTGCAAAAAAGTCTAATCAACTCTATTATAGGCTTTAGAAAGATTGATTTTAAGGATAAATCCTTCTTTTCTAGCCATAGTCAACGAATGAATATTCTCATGGATAGTAATGATTGAATCTAAAATCTATCTACCTAGTATAAATCTAGTTTGTTGATGAGCTATGATCCTTGGAAGAAGATTCAAAATTCTAGAGGTGATCACTTTAGAGATAATATTATAGGAAGAGTTACATAGACTAATAGGTCTATAAAGATCCATAGTTTCTGCCCCTGCTTTTTTAGGAATGAGAGCTATAAATATACCATTCATTTCTTAAAGAATTCTCTTAGAGCCAAAGAATTCTTTGACAACATCGGCAATGTCCTTTTGGATAATAGCCCAGTAATCTTGAAAAAAGAACATGTGGGGAATCCATCAGGGCCTGGAAATTTGCTGCCTTCATAGGAAAAGACAACCTTCTTGATCTCATCATTAGAGGGGATAGCACTGAGAAACTAATCGTCATTTTCTATCATAATCTTAGGTATACTTTCTAGAAGGTTCAATTGAAGGTTCCGGTCTAGCTTCTCTTCCTGAGATAGTAAGTTATAAAAAAAGTTCTTAGCTTCCTTGGAAATGTCCTCCTCCTTGTCGACTTCTCTTTCTTCAAATTTGAGCTTGGATATTCTATTGGTAGCCTTATGTTTGGTAGCAGTCATGTGAAAGAACTTAGTATTTTTGTCCCCTTCTCTTAGCCATGTGATTCAAGATCTCTGTTTCTAAAAGGTTTCCTCTTTGTGCACTATATCCTGGTATTTTATCAATATTTCACTTTCTTTCCCTTTGGGAATTTTTGTATATCCTTCCCTTTGTATAGAGTCCTGAACGTCCTTGAGCTTGGTCATGATACCCATCTTGGAGGAAAAAATGTTGCCAAAAGTATCTTTATTCCAAATTTTGATGTTATCTTTGATATGTTCAAGTTTATAGGTCAACCTATACATTTCCATTCCTTCAATCTTAATCTTCCACCATTCACTAATTTTAAGTTGCATTTCTAGATGAATAGTCCACATTTTTTCAAATCTGAAAGGGTAGTTCCTAACTTTAGTAATAGGGTCAGCAATAAAAGAAAGTGGGTAGTGGTCAGAACCAGCTCTAATAAAGGCAGTCAGGGAGTAGTTATAATTCTGATACCAATCATTAGATATTAAAGCTTTATCTAATCTTACCTGAATAAGGTCATCACCCACCCTCTGGTTAGTCCAGGTATAGCTGACCCCTTGGAGATCAATGTCAGCGAGGGCTTGCCTGGAAATAAAATTTATCAGGTTAAGCATGCTGTCCAGATTAGGTTAAGATCCTCCAATTTTTTCATCTTCCTTTAGAGGAGTATTGAAATCTCCTATAATAATCCAGCTTTCATTCTCAAAGGACTTCCTGGCCTGATCCATATTATTCCAGAAAGAATTTCTACCACTTTTAGTGTTAGGGACATAAATATTAGTAAGTATCTAAGAATTACCCTCCTTGATATGATGGAACCTAATACAAGCCATATTGTTATCCTACATGATAATATCACCCTTAATAATATCTCCATTCTAGAAAGTTGCGATTCCACCTGAGGCCCCTTTTGAGCTACCTCCACTACTAACATTATTTTTGTAAAACTTGAGTAGTTCTACCTTTTCCTTAGACATCTTGGTTTCCTGAATAAGTATAATATCTGGTCTATTGTCTCTAACCATATTTCTAATGAGATCCTACTTGTGAGGGTTGTTTAACCCTCAAATATTCCATGATATAATCTTCATTTCTTTTTGGTTATACCCAGCTGGGTAATAGTTTTATGTGTCCCATTTGCTATATTTCTAGCCACCTCCTGGTTTCTTTTTCTTGAGCTTGGAGGTCTCCCTGGTGGTGATAGTTGTCTTTCTCCAACATTCAGTTGATAGTTTTTAGCATTCTTTTAACCTTTTGCAGCTGTACCCTTCTTATATTTTAATTTTTCAGCCATAGAGATTGGGTTTACCTTATCTTGTTTATCTAGAACTCTGTCTATATCCTCCTGGTCTCCCCATTTTGGTTTAGCTATTTCCTCTGAATGCATCTTTTCCTCATGTGATGAACTTTGGGTCATATCTGAAAGTCCAGGTCCCAGCACTATGTCTTGTTGCGCTTCTAGAAACACATTATTCCCACAAAAGAGCTCTGGTTCTCCATGCACCTAAATGTTGATACATAATATATAATATAATGTTAAATTAATGATGAAATGATTATAAAAATGTATATGAAATGATCCTATTGGATGTAATTTGTGAGATGTAAATGAGATGTATTGTTATTGATAAAGTCCCACATATTCCATCTAAAGAAGAATAATTGATACTTTGACTTGGATGTTTGACCTCCCCTTTCCTTGAGAAATTTCATAATGCAAGATTTAAACTAACATGAATGTAATATACAAATTCAACCTAAAATTGTTGTCTCTTTTTAACATATTTCTATTTTTTCAAGTATCATCATTGAGATTTTTGGTAAACCATTTGGAAACTGGTACAACCCTCATTGGTGAAATTCCCAAACCATGATGGTATGAATACCTATTTCATCGAATTCGATGTGACCACTATCATCATTGAATTTATATACTCATTGAAATCCATACAACCCGCACTGGTAAGATTTCCCCACCATGAGAGTATGAATACCGATTTTTTTAGATTCAATGTTGCAAGCGGATTTTGGCATTAAGAGATGAGCAATCTAAATGGCCAAGGTATCCGCTTGCATAAAAAAAAAAAGGATGATTCCTATAGATAGAATGTCCTCAATGATTCTTTAATTATTATGTCATTAGACAAACTTGCATATGTCTAGGAATCAACCTTACAAGCATAAATAAAAAAAATAATCCCATCCCCATCATTGCTATCTAATTCAAAACATCATTGATAGGATAAAAAGACATGATAGGAAAATCAATAAACATCATTGAACTAACTTTTCTATTTGTTTGTTGATCCGTTTCCTTAGAAAAAACATCCATCCAATTTTGGTCCTTTGTTCATAATGATTGATGTTTATGTATCAGCTTAGCGTTTTATTGCTTAGCCTTTGAATTTTATACGATTTATATATTTGGATTGTATAAATTTAATATTTGGATCTATCGATAAGTGTCAACTTGATTGTGATTCTTGATTTTTGATGAAGGGATTGGAAATATTGCTTGTGTTTGTTCTTTGATGAGCTCCTGGAATCTGAAATGTGCCCCTAATTGTCAATTTGTATCAAGCATTCTTCAACATGCATCATTTTGAATTGTATAATACCTCTTTTGATTCTCCTATCTAATTGCCATTATTTCATTTGTTTTCAACTAACTTGAGCAATTTATTTCAATTTAATTTTTATCCTCATTTTGTTTGAGTTGTGTTGGATTGACCTTTTGCGAAGATGATGCAAAGGAGATGGAAAGATCACCACTAGGTGAGTTGAAATTGAAAAGAAAAGCAATCAAAAAGTGCCTAGCATAGCTTGCTTCGAAAATGTGAGATCTAAAACATTTTGTAATTGCTTAAATTGTGGCAAATTAAAGTTAACATATAGCATTAATTAGAAAAAGGAACTTCAAGTCACAAATTAAAGCATTTATATACCAAATTTGAGATAAGAAGGACCTAAGAAATCAACCAAACACTAAATTTAAACCTCCTTGTTTTTGGAAGAGAAGTGCTAGGTATATTCTCTTCCCTCTTTGAGTGAATAAAAAATCCATACACACTTCAAATCCCTTATATTAAGAGGTGTTGGAAATGAATATTGTTAATTGTGTTTGGAAGTGAAGAAGTAGTAGGTATATGCTCTTTACCCTTTTGGGTGAATCAAACTCCTAAACCTACCTATTCATTTCATTTCTTGCTTTAAAATGAACATGCCCGATCTTTAGTGGGTTTGCCTCCCAAGATTTTCCTTTTCAAGGATGGTGATAGGGAATGACCCAAAGTGGGAATTGAGATTAGGCCAATCTATTCTACCCACTTCAATGAAAAAACCTCATTAATTTGAAAAACTTAGAGGACAAAAATATAAAATGCCTAGACTTGTAGGGTTAATATCCTAAATCACGTATCGCGACTACGTAGCCCTTGTATGATTCATTTGATCTTTTCATGTGGAAATTTATTAAAACACAAGTAATTCAGTATTGACTACCTTATAGAGTCATTTTACAAGCCAAATTTATTTATAAGTAGATTGCTTGGAAGAGTTTTCTTGTTTAAAACTTGTGGAAATGATCAAGAACATACATGTTATGTTTAGAATAAGGGTTAAAAACAAAGATTGTTGTGTGTGTTGTGGTTGATGATCTATATTACAAATAGGAAACATTCATCCAGATCTGATCACACTTTAAAATTTTTAAAAAATCAATCAAACGGTGATAAAAAATAGCAACACGACAATTTTTCTAGAGATCTTTTAACTCATAAAAACAATCTTGTAACACTTTCAAATAGTTAAGTGACACATGTAATTATAATTTTACCATCTATGAATAGACAAGTAACACATACAACCTTGTTTTAATGCGTACAAAACATAAAGTAACGCGCCTGAATATTCAACTAGCGTGTAGCATCTTTCTAGTGAGCGCATACAAATAAAAAAGTAGCGCGTACAAGCTCTATACTGGCGCATACAGACTGAGACACTAAAATAGTGAGTATCTCTTAGGTCTTTTGGAAAATTGTAAGATCATTTTTGGATACCCTTTTCAGATTACTACCTATCTGGTGCAAAAGATAGATCAAATCCTTGCAAATCCAGGGTGTCAAGAAAATTTCAAAGAAAAATCAATCAATTGAAACAAGAACAAAGAGATCATATCATGAATCTATTTGAAGAGCAAATCAATCCTATGGTGGAGGACAATAATAATTTTGATCAAGATCAAAATCCTAATAAGGAAAACGAAGATCAAAATCATGATAAGCATCAAGATGAAGAAGAAACTGAAGAGGAAGTTGAGGAGGCATCCAAAGATCCCATGTTCCTTGAAGTCATGAAAAAACTTTTGTAGAGGGATAAAGAAATATATTTCTTAAAATTGGCTCTATTAGGAGTTAATCTTCCTCATAACTATGACACATCAACCTTAAATAAGGATAAGGAAAAATAAAAGGATACATCATCTAACAAGTCCTCATTAAGATCACTCTTGTCTTTTCTCTATGATCATGAACTATCCATACCTCCCTTTTCTTCAAAAAAAGAGGCATCTAAGCACAACAAACCTATCTTTGATCAAGAAAAACTTCATGACCATCATATATTTGATCAAGGGAATGGAGAGGAAGTTGCATCACATTTCATTAAGAGTCTTGTCCATCAATCATACGACAACAAAAAATCAAATCATCATGATCTTGAATCCAACATCTCTTTGGCAACCACAAGTGGATTTAAATGTCTATTGGATACAACATTTACTCAGTTGGGAAAATATTATGAATCAACTTTGAAAGAAATTCTTTAAAATAATCTCATCATGTTCCTCGAATCACGTCACGTGGTTTTATATTTTTGAGAAACTACTGTGCATATCATAGACATAATGAACATGAAACTTCAGATTGCATGGAGTTGATGCATAAAATTTAGGATCTCATTGATGGTGACATAATTGAAGTAAAAAATCCTAATGAGTCATATAATGAAGAACAAGATACTACTCTCAAGCAAGATTTAAATCATGAACTTATGTCTAGTAATGGTTCTCATGCAACCTCTAACTTTTCCATCATTCCTCCATCTCCTAAAGCTTCACACCCAAATACACCATTTCCATCAAATAATAAACCTAAGGATGATACTTTCCACATTGACTATGTCTACCCTCAAGGGCTGCCTCTAAAAGAAACCCAAGATAATTTAAATCTTGCTGAAAGTCTCTTTCATGCTTAAAAGATCTTAGATCCTAAGCTATCATGTTCTTCAATGCCTATTATACCCATTCAAAAGTATCCCACATCATTCCTCAAATAATCCCCCATGCATATCCAAACTCATGCCCTATCCTTAGAAGTGGCTCCATGTCAATAGGATAATCCAAAGTGCGAAGAAACAAGTATCAATAAAGATCAAGATCAAGGTGCTATCTATTTCTATCCAATATTTGATGAAGTTCCCATATCCATAGAATACCATAATGATCCCCTTTCACCCTTTCACTTCTTCCAAGATGATATACTTCCAGCTCAAGAATAAAGTGTCCTTCCCAGCTCATCTTGTCCACTTCCCAAGCAAGATTAAGATATCTTTTCCATCATTTCCAATGAGCATATTGAAAGTCAAGAGAAAAATACCCTCTCTACACCATTCAAATATCCTTGTCAAGATAAAATTATCCTATCAAATCCTTGTAATGATCCTCCATATTCACCTCAAGAAACCATCATTCTTCCAAATCCCTTTCATGATATTAATAAATCCCTTCAAGTTTCAGTTGATCCTATCAAATTTGTTCCTATCAAAGCTACTCCTGAGCTTATTGGTATAAAGATAAATCTTAAAGATGAGAGCCTTGGAAATGTAGATATGTCTAAAGATGTTGATATCCCTTTCACACCTTATCTCCCTCCATTCAAATGTAACCATACACCTTGCTTATCCTCAAAATCCATTTTGGATCACTATATCCCAGAGCTAAAGTCTCCATCCTCCAAATCCATTTGGGGTTCCTATATCCCAAAGCTAAAGTATTCATACCTTCCATCCATATTGGGTCCATATATCCCTCCATCAACCATGCCTACCATTCCTATCTCTCCATAAACTTACCCTACCACATATCAAGATCAACGATGGAACACATACTTGAAGAATGTCCAAACACCCATCCATATGAACCCTCCATATCATTCCTATTCATCCATAATCCCCAAGTCTTTTGGAAGCAATTTGGATATGCAACTTAAAAATCAAAAATCCAAGAATCCACATGTGTATAAATATCAACATTTCCAATCTAATCAAAATATGAATACAAAGGAAAAATACTTATTAAAAAGACCACCAAGGTCCATCAAGAAAAAGGAAATATAAAAGAGATCACAAAGGTCCACCAAGCAAAAATAAGAGTAAAAAAGAATGTAGGTTCCAAAATCCCTCATTGAAGAAATGCATTCTAATCATCACAAAAGAAATAAAAATTAAAGTCTATGTGGATTCCCAAGTCACTTTTGAAAGACTTTTACACAAAACAAAAATCAAAGTTGACATTCAAGCTTCCAAAGGCTTCCACTCCATCTCCTTTCAGATATTTTTCACTTTCCAAGTCTACCTTAGGTTCCTATATCCCAAAATCCACTATCTTAGATACATCCTCACCCCCTCCATCCATTTTTATTCCATCATTCCACCTCCCTTCAAAGTGTGTGTCAAAGTTCATCCATCATTCCACCTCCCTTCAAAGTGTGTGTCAAAGTTCATCTTTCCAACATTTCCATCCATAACATACCCACTTCTTATCCTCATATCCATTATCCAACACCTACTTTCCATCTTTCCATCTCTCTTATTTAATCTATGACATCAAACATTAACCAACATCTACCTTTATCCTCCATATCTATCATTTATTATCACATTATAAATATCTTTGAGCATCCTTTCCATAGCCATGGTTCATTATAGCTTATATTTTAAGAGAGCATTATCCAAAGATCAAGATGTTGGAAATATTGAAAAAAGAGAGAAAAAAGTGCCTTGGTAAAAACTTGGTAAACAAATGCCTTGGTAGAAAAAGTAAAGAGAAATAAATCCATCCTATGGTGAAAATCACTTCTTGTGGTACCTTGGACAAGTACCATGATGAAAACATGGCAAAAAAGCATCATGCACAATTCCTCCTTCTTGCCCTCTACACTTGGGGGCAAGTTTCATCCATGCTATCCTCCATCTTCCATATCATACCATTTATCCTAATTGCATCCATATTCATTCTTTCACCTTTGATCTTGACAAGTTTGAACGTATCTATGAGCATTAGGTATCTTGACACCTGTTATCCTTTCCATCAACTTATTCACTTGTTGCATCCATGTTACCCTATCATGATCTTGCTTATCCCAAATTCATCTTCATTATCCCTAAGTAGTGTTTCCATAATCCCAAACCATCCTCTCATAGCCTCCATCACCCCTTTATCCTGGTTGTGTTATCCTATCCATATCTTATCCAAATTTACACCTTGTCTTGATCAAAATGAAAGACATAAATTGCAAAATTTGTTTTCAAAAACTTCTTGACATGTCCACTCTTTTGGACAACCCACTTTCATGACATTAGGTCATTATCATATATGTTATCTAGCACTGCATCATTGGCTTCCATTTCTTATCCAAAACACATTTCATATTACTATATCCCTTTTCCCTAGCTTGGGTAATCTTGAGGAGATGGTCTTACGGGTCACATTCACTACACATGCTCCATCCATCATTACCTATCCATTCGGATACATCAACTTTCTCATCCATCCGTCATGTCCTATACCTTGCTAGACATTGAGGGAAAACCAATGCAAACTTTTTTGAGAGCTGGTAATCTCCAAAAAATTTTAAAAGTGAAAAATATTCTTTAATAATCTACAAAAAATAAAAAAAATAAATCCAAAAAATCAGAAATTCTTAAAAATCAAAATCCAAAAATATTTCATAAAATCTCAGAGCTGCATTTTGCATAATTATAAAAGCTTTCATCATATTTTGAAAATTTCCCAAGTCTAAAATCTTTCTATCTATCTGGGGGCACAATCCAAAAATCAGTGAGCTCATCAAGATAGACCCAATTGCCACAAATCTGTAGGATTTGAGACAGACAAATCCACAGTTCACCAAGAACACCTGCATGCAAATGACCTATTACAGGAGAGAAGCCAAAGAGACAAAAATAAGAGCTTGGAAATAATCAAGAATGGAGAGAAAAATTATATTCCAAGATAATGAAAAAAAATTTACAAGTTTCAACCTATAAAGGTGAACAAAACCCTAAAAACTAAAAAAGCTAGGTTGCACATTAATAATTAATGCACCTAAAAGAAAACTTAAGCACTAAAGAGTAATAACTTAATTAATTAAATCAACATGATTTAATTAATAAGTAAACTAATGATTACTCTAACACCCCCTTAAGCTAAGATCAGGGGAAAAGCTAACCTAGCACAACTATGAAAGTAGGAAATGACTCCTGACAATAAGGCCTGATCAGGTACCCAATACAAGGAAATCTCTGTAAACCGGACACAAAGGAGAAAACCTAGTGGGAAAAACCCCTCTCCAAAAAGAGATAGAAAGATGTAGAAAAGAAATGGCTCAAGAGACTCTCTCAAAACCATAAGTACAACCAACCCCCCATGAGAGAGGATGAGACACTAGGCCCCCCCAGAAAGATAGACCCCTGTGGGAACGATCGAACCAATAGAACTCTAATGTGGAAGAAACCAAGGCACAAAACAACAAGGAAACCCCTAAATGAGAGGTGAAACTGGAAGGCCTAACTGATTCTCAAAGGAGAATGCATGAGAATCATGTGGTGGATTCTCCAATGAAGGTGGGCTAATAGATGGGCTGAATCTGTCATCTAGGAGGAGATGAATGTCCTTGAATATGCCCTCAATAATAGGAGTAGGTGGCTCAATGTAGGCATCAACCATTACAAGTAATTCTGAAGAGGAATCAGCTGAACAGATGCAAACTCATTAGGAGGAGGAGGTGAAGGAGCCACAACACTAAGCTGAGGAACAATACATAAGTTTAGGTGACCCAATGTCTCCTCAATAGGCACTCGTGAAGCAAGAGAGATATTATCCGACAATGGAGATGGAGGACCAAACTAAGAGGAGTACAAGAAGGTAGCATGATCAACTATCCCTGTAGAAACAATATTTCCTGTTGTACTATCTCTGATGTGTAGAGAATCTGTAGTGAACTCAACTATCTTCCCTATCCCACTGTGAGTAATCTGATAAATAAAGAGAAAGTTCAAGGACAAGGATGGAACAAATAATACATCATGGAATGTACCATCATCAATGTCAATAGAACCCTTCCCACAAACATTCATAACAGTGTTATTTCCCATCAGAATGTGAGGGGTAGGAGAGGTCTCAAAAGATGAGAACAAACCCCGAGAAGATGCCATATGATGTGAAGCACCTGAATCTAGTAGCCATCTAGAAGAGGGAGAAATAGTAGATGCACATAATACATGACCTTTTCCATTATTTGACCCATCTTCCGAAGAAGATGATGAAGAAGACCAGTGAGAAGAAGAAGGAATATCAATCTTTCTCTTATGAAGAAGAGCTATCAAATCAACAATTTGTTGGTTATATCCATCTACCTTCTTTTGAAAGAACTAAGACTCATCATGATTGGGCTTATTGCAATAAGCACACTTAGGTTTTTCAGTCTTCAATTTACCCTTATGTGGAGGAGGTGGGCCAGAGGAATGCTGAGAAGGAGAATCCTTCCAAAACTTTGTGGTTGGTGGTACCTGTTTCTGCTCCAGTTTTCGTGAGGATGGATGAGAAACCAATGCATGGCTCATAAAGCTAGAAGTATCATCCAACTATTGAATCTTTGACTCCTCTCGAGTCAACCGATCACAAAAGGACACAAAGGAAGGAATAATGTGCATAGGGCCCAAAGCATCCATAGTGGAATAGAAAGTGGAGGAGAAGATCTGGAACTGTCCTTGAAGCTTTGAGAGTATCAGGAAGATACACTTATTATCTGATTTGGTCTTCCCACATCCTTGTAAAAGTGAACTTAGAGCATTGAACTTCATCAAAAAGTACTCAATGGTGGAAAAACTATTTGGAGACAATGATGTCAACTCTGCATCAAGCTATAATGCCCAAAACTCATTCACTGTGCCAAATAGATCTGCAAACTTTCCCCAGATGGCCTGAGGAGTGTGAAAATTCTCCAAATGAAACAGGAGATTGTCAGAGATATTCAATGCAATTAATCCCATGGCTTCATCCATTTTGTTCCTATGATGAAGAATCTCAAAAGGATGCTACAAGACAGGTTGGTTCTCATCCAGACAGGACCATAAGCCCCATGACATGAGCAATCTGGTCATGTGTGATTTCTAGGTATGGTAGTTATGCGATGCCAGCCGGTCAACTGAAGGGTCTGACATTGAGAGAAAGAAGATAGAAGCAGAAGGGTATTTCTAAAGTAAATTGCAAAAAGTAAAGTGCACCCACCTTAATATATAATAGTATCCCCCGTACACTAAAGAAATAACTTTAGAAAGCACAAAATGCAAGAAGAGAACCTGGATGCCAGATGTAGAGAGAGAGAGGAAACTGAAGCCTCTACTTTGATGCCCAAATCAGGAACTCAAATGCCCTAATTTGAAAATGAAACCAACAACATGGTCTCTATCTTGGAAAGAGCTTTCTGACAATATTTTGCTTTCTGAAAAATGATATCATATGCAAAAGTTACGGCCAAAAAACCAATAGCACCTCTGAAAGACAACTATCTCGAAGAAACCAGTCCTGGGAAAAAATTTGATGGATAGATGACTATTGCACCTCCATGGTATAAAAATTGATGACTATATGCACATCACTTGGCTGTCTCATCGGAAAAGAATTTTGGTGCCATAAAATTTTGAACTTGGCTGGAAAATGATGACAGTAGACAAAATGATGACATCACTGGTTACTGGCGGCTCATGGGCGGCGCTGTGGCTGGTGGGAAGCCAGTCGATGACGCGCTGATTGAGGCCAGGCGCAGGTGGTGCATGGGATGCACACAAGTGATGTGTTCTTCCTATGCCTAAAAAGCCCTAGAAAATGCCTTTTTTATTTTTAATTTTTTTTCATCTTAAAAACTGTGTCGTACGACCTAGGAGAGAGAAAGTTTTTTCCATAGGCCACTGTAGCCAAACATGGAAAACTTTATATGAAAAAAATGATCTCTCAGGCCTTCTGAGTGTGATGGTGAGGTTTGTTTTTGCTCAAAGTGCTCCAGAAAAAGTGCCTCTTTCAGATTGAAGAGAAAACCCTAGAAAAGCTACAATTTTTTCCCTTGAATTACTGCTTCAAAAACACCAGACCAAGCAGCAGCAGTGTGGCTCTGATACCATTTAGGATTTGAGATAGACAAATCCACAGTTCACCAAGAACACCTACATGAAAATGACTTGTTACATGAGAGAAGCCAAAGAGACAAAAATAAGGGCTTGGAAATACTCAAGAATGGAGAGCAAAATTATATTCCAAGATAATGAAAAAAATTACAAGTTTCAACCTATAAAGGTGAAAAAACCCTAAAAAATAAAAAATTTAGGTTGCACATTAATAATTAATAAAGAATTAATTATTAATGCACCTAAGAGAAAGCTTAAGCACTAAAGAGTAATAACTTAATTAATTAAATCAACATGATTTAATTAATAAGTAAACTAATGGTTACTCTAACAAAATCTTTGCATTAAACCAAAATCAAGATGATTGAGCCTAATGATCCATATCCAATTTCAAAAATTCTAAAAACTTGATCTCAAATCCAACATCTGACACATTTGATCCTCGAACATCAAGTTTGACCAAGCCTTAATCATGATTAAGAACTTGAATAAAGATCGAAATGGATGAAGTTCTATTTGAAATAGAGATAAAAAATCAATAACATTAAAGTTTTGATGGGTTACTTGATTTTTGGAATCATGTCTTTTTAGCAAATCAATGATGTCATTGAATAGATAAGCAATGATGAAGGCATGATATTTTCTAGATTTGTGCGTATCTTCTTGTAAGATTGATTCATAGAACTATTTAAACTTGTCTAATGACCTAATAATCAAAGAATCACCGAGGACATTTGCATATGGAAGGGATCATAGCTCTGTCTGTTTATGTAAATAGATCCTTGGACATTTAGATCTTTCATATCTCAATGCCAAAATCCACATGCAACATTGAATCTAATGAAAGCGATATTCATATTCTCATGGTTTGAAAATCTCACCAGCGAGGGTTGTATCATTTTATTTATTGAAATATGAAAGGAGGTATTCAGATCAACATGGTTTGCAAATCTAACCAGTGAGGGTTGTACCTTTTTCAGGTTACAAAAACCTCAATGATAAAAAATAATCCATGCATTCTTTGCAAAAGTGATAGTTAGCTGCATTCATATAGATTAATCTTGCATTGTGGTAGTTATGGGATTTTCCCAAAAGGGGGTGGAAGTTAATCATGGTTACGTCATCAAATGTATGATTCATCAAATGATCAATGCTACATCAAGGATATCATCACTATACATGTGCTCACTTAGGGGCAACCTAACCATCTGATCATCTAGGGGCAATTTAGCTCTATCCATCACCTATACATATATCTTTACCTAAATCATATCAAATGTCCATAGCTATAAGCCTCCCACCATCAATGTTCTGGAGGAAACCTATTTTTCAATCCAATCAAGTATCAATCAAACAAATCATCCAATTGATCATTTAATGCAAATCATTTATCTGATCATCTATTTTCTCATCTTGAGCGCATCGATTTGTTTGTCTCTATAGATCTTGAGAGATAATTATCCATTTACCAAATCAATCCATCAACCTACCTATCCTAACATATTGACATCAATACAACATCAATCAAGTGATTCTAATTGACATCAAGTGATATCCAAACGTCATCAACTTATCTGAAACATCAACAACATTTTATCAATCATAGATGTTGTTATCAATTTCTCTCATGACCAGGGCATTTTCAAATTGATTTTATCGGGAAATGAATTGAAATTTATGAAGCTCAACCAAATCATCCAAAATCATCTTGATTCATTTCCTCAGGGGGCATCATATCCACATCAAAGATTCAAATCAAGGATTCATATTAGAGTTTTTTTCATCATCAGGAACAACATTCTAGCATCAATCAAATCTGCATCAAACATCAATAAAATCAAGTATCTAAATTCAAATCAGTTGTACTAGTGAATTAGTCATCAAGATTATATCAGACATCAGTTAATAAAAAAACATACATTATTTTAACCAATTCGCTTCACACATTGATTCAAAGAGGGGAATTTGTAGATGCCCTAAATTGGTCAACCAAAATCAATATGGTCAATCAAGATCAAGAGGGGTCAAATCAAGTCAACATAATGGATTAATTAACAAAGTCATCAATTAATTAAATTTAAGCCAAAAGGGATTAGTTAACTATGTAATTCATTAAATCAATTAGTTATATAGTTCAATTAATTAAATTAAATGAAACCCATCAAATCCCCTTACATGGCTAAATTAATTAAATTTGTTGAATTAATTAAATCCTAGTTTATTTCAACAAAGGGGACAAGGAATCAGATAGCCAATGAGAAGAAAGGATTGAAAGCACATGGATCACTCCAAACTTTTCTATTCTCACTACTCATTTAGGTTTTTCTATCATCACCACCCCTTTTGTCACTTTGTCTCACCATTTGAAACCCTTGACTCAACTCAACCCTAATCATGATCAAATCAACTCTAACCTCTACCCTTGGGAAATCCTTTAAATAGAAGCCATTTTGAGAGAATTAGATATAACACAGATTCATGAGAAAAAGCATCATCACTATAGGCAAATAACATTGAGTTCATAGCATTTGCATCTAGAATTTTGCATAATAGTGATCAATCTTGAAGAATTTAGTATAATTGGAGCTAAATAGGTCTTAATATCATCTTTTAGATTATCAATTCTCAACCTAGGACTATCATTAATGGATGTTTAAGTTGAGAGCATACTATTATCTTTCCTAGATAGAGAGCCATGAGATGCTCATTGTTCATGTTTCAATTCAATTAGCTTAAATTGTTTGATTTCAAAGTTAAATTGATAATAGTAGAAAAATAATCTCATGAAGATATTTGTATATATACAATATAAACCACCCATAAAACCACATAATTCTACTCTTTGCATAGCCATTGTCATCGAAGGCCAAACCCTGTTCAGAAAACTTCCCTACCTTCTGATCAACTACTTGACCACTACTTCTATTGGAACAAAGATGAAGTCACCAAAAAAACCAAACAACTGCAACTACATGCACTAATTAAAGGCCAACCTCACCCTCTTGACATGGAAAACCCTTCAGAGTCTCCCTAAACATGGAACCTCCTCCAAAAATGCAAGCATGACATTGTTCACCTCAAATTCATACTATGAATAGTTAAATTCATGTCTTCCCATGCCTCAAAAATATTCAAATTGTATTCATCTTTATTTAAACCCTTTGGCTAGTAGAGGAAAAGAACCAACCTCAACATATCTACATCCACCACATCCTCAAAGAATTTAGATATATCGAACCCCCTCCAAGGAACAACCCACTAAAAGATCAATTCCAATCCACCCAGTAAAGCTTCATCAAACAACGAGGTGAGGACTCATTTAATCTCTTCAATTTCTTCATTAAATTTGAGCCCCCATGCCAGAATGAGTGAAATAATGTCTACATTGACATTAAAATGATGTTCAACCTTTAAGAAAAGCTCACTTAATACCTTTAACACCTTCACCACCATTTCATCTCTCTTAATGTGAATGAGCTGCTTTAGGCGATGCTCCTTCATGAGGCTGAAAAACCCTTTCATTGCTTTCTATTCCTTACTGTAAACATTGCCTTTATTGCTCTTTTGCAAAAAAATAATACAACTCACCTCACAAAACCCAATCCACCCACAAGAACTTTAATCTCTTTGTGTTCTTTACACAAGGAAATTTCTTATTTATAAATATTCACCATGCCAGTTAAAAGTCCTTTCCTCATTAATGAGAACCGCCACCACTTCTAACCAAGGATTTTACATGTGTGACAGTCACTACACCTACTTTGGCTATCTTTTCAAGATCATCCCCTAAATCAAAGGCCATCATTATTATTTTAGCTCATAAATAAATATTTAAATTCTACCCTTATAACACCATAGTTAGTCTTCTCTTCTATAATTTAATAACATTTCAAAACCATCTAAAGGTGAGTTTGCGATCTTCATCCCAGATCGGGTGTTAGATCAAACCATTGCTTTGATGGATTTAATGCTGACGTATCATCAGAAAATGGAAGCACTTCCATTTTGGACTGGTTTAGCCCTTTGAGTAAGTGGTTTGGAGTCATGTCAAGTGCCTTGAATGGGTATTTGATTTGGATATAGCTTTTACCCATGTTTTTCCCCCTTTTCCACTTCTCTCTGGCCTATTTTTGGCATCCTAAACAACAGTCTGAAGATTCTTGACCTCAGGGTCAAGGTTGACCTTCTGGTTCAAGGTCAACCTCGACCCTGACCTAGGTCAAGGTTGACCTCAACCCTGGCCTAGGTCAGAGTCGACCTTGACCCTGACCTAGGGTTCAGATTTCATGTTTCTAGAGTTTTCAGATGTCGGGCTTTGGAAAGATTTAATTCCCACTTTCGGGTCAGCTATTTTGGTCTTCGAGGTAGTGAATATTAAAATTATATTTAATATAGGTCCACTTATAAGGGTATAGGTCTAATTGGAAATTAATTATCCTATGTAGGCCTCTCTAGAAGATTGTGCCCTAGATTGGTATATAAGGAAGCCTTCTCCTCTCATTTTCTCTAATGATAGGACACAAGAAGAAAATTCATCGATCCAAACTCTATGCATAATCTATTGAAGCAAGAATCTACCCTCAAGAATTCAAGCATTCAAATAAATTCAAGCATTCAATTCATCAAGGAGATCCATTGGTAGCCATTGAAGGATTCAAGCTCTATGGAGCCTTCTTGTTGAAGATTTCTCCATCCACATCCATGCAAACCTCTTCCTACTCCAAGATCCATTCAAGATTGGTGTTGAATATATACAAGAAATTGATTTGAGACATCCTACATCCTACATTCTATGTTTTACATTCATTTGGTGCATACATACTTGTGGATCTAAGGATTTGAATCTGCCACAAGGGTTTCTATACAAGCAAGGTGAATTGGTTTATTTGTTTTGTTTATTTATGCAATTTCAATTATAATTTAAGGTTAATTCCAAAACTGGGGTTTGACCAAGGAAAACCCCTCCCCAACAAACAAAACCATTTTTCTTGTAGGTACAGGTACAAGATAATGAATTTTAGATACCCTTTTCAACCAACTTTTAGGATCCGTGAACAAAAAATCTGTTAGAGCAGTGTAGGTCAAGGTCGAACATTTTGGGGCACGATTGCACCCTACCAAAGAGGTCAAGGTTGACCTGACTCAAAAAAGGAAAATATTTTTGGGTTTTGTCTATCTTTGTGTTTCTGTTCTAGATCCGATTGTAGAATTTCCTGAAATCTGACATAGACATAAAAATAGGCTTTTCCAGATCTTCTATATTTTGAGGTTAGTACTTGTCTTCAATTCATTTCAATAAAGGTTTTAATCAATTCTATTATATACTCTTCATCCATTCAGGATTATAAGGATTTCTTCTTCCTTCTTATTTTCGATCGATTGATGCATTTGTGCATTAACCATTTTCTTGTGGTTGATCAAAGTGGATCTTTCCTTTGTGAAATTTGGGGCTAAGAGGACAATCTTACCTTCTACACTATCTCAACAATACAATTCATCTAATAATAACAATACATTCAATTTCTACCCCACATCATTATTCTAGTCTTACATTCTAATGAAAAACTATTCTTACATTTTGGTGACCTCTATTTTAAATGTTACATTTTGGTGAACCCGCGATAGAAAACTCTTTCTTTTTTGTGTTAGATTTACATTTCATGTTAGATCTTTCATGCATATTAGATTAGCTTTCTTGTATGTTCTTTCCTTTATATTTTCTTAGTTTAGTTCATTTACATTTCATTGGTGTATGAGCTTTACTACCTCTAGTCCTACCTACAGTATCTCGGTTAGAAGAAGCCACAAACTTATGGGTTCCTTTGATCCTGAGTCTTCCTCTCCTTTCCTTAGGATCTTGGATGACAATTTTATCACTCAAAATTCCAATCATTTTATGGAGCATAACTCTTCTCACTCATCTCATGATGAGGATGATGCTTTAAGAGTTTCTCCTAAACAAGTCCAAAAATTGTCAATTGAACTTGATAAAATGGGAAATTGTCTTATTCAAGAAAACCATAATCAAGATTCTATTCAAGATATCGAGGTTCTTAAGAAATTCCTTTGTGATAGTGATCAAGGTGTTAATATCTTGTGTGGTATTACTCATCTTGTGCATTTAAATGTTAAACCTTTAGCTCAAGAGGCTCAAGATTTAGGATTTAATCCTCCTGTCACTAGTGTGGAACCATCTTTGATTCCTTTACCTATTAATCCTACTTATACTCCTCCTTTAGTGACTACATCTCTTACATTTTCCAATCCTCTAGCTTCACAACTTCCACCTCCATCTCTTCATGTGAGTGTTCCACCATTATCTTTACCTACCTCACAACCTTTATACCATAGTGTTCCTTTTACTTATTCCAATCATCTTCCAATTGTGGTTCCAAGTGTTCCACCAGTTGTGTCTTCC
Source organism: Thuja plicata (assembly GCA_018584345.1). Lineage (NCBI taxonomy): Eukaryota > Viridiplantae > Streptophyta > Pinopsida > Cupressales > Cupressaceae > Thuja > Thuja plicata. The sequence goes on from MU226563.1 coordinate 1,946,500, forward strand.
ATTCCTGCTACTTCCTAAACTTTTCTTAGTGTTCCAAATGTTTCTATGCCTCCTATTTCTTCTAATGATTCTACATTTATTAGTTTGGCTCAAACTATGTCCTCTTTCCAACAACAACTTGCATCCTTAACTCAATCCAAGTTAGGTATTCCTACATGTGACATGGGTAGTCCTTTATCCCTAGACATTATTCGTGCTGCTATCCCTCAGCAAGCCGATATGCCTCATCTTCAGAATTACATTGGTAAGGGAGATCCTGTCACTGATGTTAAAACATTTCAAATCCTTTGTAGTGACTATGTTCATGACCATAGGATTTTAGCCAAGTTGTTTGCTAGAAATTTTTGTGATAAGGCTTTGAAATGGTATTGTTCCTTGCCTCCTTATTCTATTGATTCTTTTCCAAAAATTTCTAATACCTTTATCCAACAATTCCAAAATAACATTGGTCCACAAGTGTCCTTAACTAATTTGATGCATTGTAAATAGAATACTAAAGAAAAATTGACTAAATTTATTGGTAGATTTAAGCATTTGTATGCTCAAATTTATTATCCTATTCCTGATATTGGTATTCAACACATGTTTATTTCAAATTTGCAAAAGGATATTAGAGATAAGATTCTTCTTACTGAAATCACCTCTTTTCAACAACTTTGTACAGTGCTTCATCATTATCAATTACAAGTGAGTCAATTTGAGAGAAAGACTCCAATGGCTCTTGTTCCAGTTGATAAGAGTGATGCTACTCCTAATACCAACAAGTTTCAAAAGCCTAAAAACTATGTCAAAATCAATAAACAAGAAAATGCAGTTGCTGATCAAGTTGTTTTTGCATCCCACAATACCACTTCTGTATCCACTACTTTTCATTTAAATCACACATTTACTCCTCTTTCTGAATCTTTACATTCTATTATGAGTAAATTGTTAACTGCTAATATGATTACTTTTCCTCCTATTCAACCTCTTCTTCCTAACACGATGGCATAAAAATCTTTTGATCCCAAAGCCTTTTGTCAATACCATCGTTAGAATGGCCATGATACTGAGAAGTGTTATTCCCTAAAACATAAGGTTCAAGATTTAATTGATTCTAATGCTTTATCTGTTGATCCTTTTGATGGTAGTGGGAACAAATCTATCTCTCCTCCTAATCAAAATATCCAAATCTATATGAATCCTTTTCCTTCACATGATACTAATACCATTGTTCAACCATCTTCTATGGATATTGTTTATGATTCAAAGATGGATGATCTCAACCATATTATTAACCATGTGGAGTGCGCTATTTCATCTTAACCTACTATTCAAGATCCTTCATCTCCACCTCAACTTCAAATTCAACCTCAATCTAAACCTTCAAAACAACCTAAGGATAAAATACTTAGGGAACTCTCGATCACCTTTGATTATTTTGAGACCATTAAAGCTCCTGATGGTCTACTCTACATTTATGCTAGGATTTCTAAGATACCTACGCATGCTTGTCTTGTTGATCCTACTTCTTTAGTCAATGTCATCACTGAAGAAAACCTTTTTATGAAGAACTTGCAATGTGATTATTATGATACATCTGATGTGTGGATCCAAACTTGTAATGGTTTTCTCTATCCATCATTTGGTTCTATTAACTTATCTATTGAACTTTGTGGTAAAGTTGTGGACACTACCTTCATTGTTGTCCCTACTTCTGATCAATTTCAAGTTAAGCTTGGTTTTCCTTGGTTGATGTCCATGTGTGCCATTGCTTCTCCTATCCATAAGTGTATTAAGTTCATTCATGATGAAGAGGTGAAGACAATTAATCATATCTTATATCAACCTTCTAGGCCTAGGGATTATGCTACCCTTGATTCTTTTGGCCTTCATTACCTAGTTCATGTTCTTCTAGACCTGATAACCTTTTTCACTCATATCAAGCCTATAAACATCACAAGATTCATGAGTTAAGAATGCCTCAGATGGATCTTAACCGTGGTCTTTTACCTACACCTTCCATACCTCATTTATACATTAATTCTAGTTCTGTTAATCAAACTCCTAGTATAACTTTTTAGCCTACTGAGAGTCCTACTAATCCTCCTATAGAACCTATGAAGGAACCCATTGTTGTTCCTCCTAGTTCTCAACATATTTCAAACAAGAAAAAATGTAACAAATCTACCAATGAATTTTGTAAGAAGCGTCGAGCTCACGCTAGGGCCTGTGCTCCTATTCTTCAAAATTCCTTACCTTCTTTTGACCAACCTATGCCTGATGTGTTGGAGGAAGTTAATGTTAATAATGATGTTAAGATAAATAATTATGATGATTTTATTCGCATCTTAGATTCTATTTGGATTAATATTGATGAAGAAGATACTCTGGATAATCCTATTGATGTTAATGATGAATATGAGACTATTGATCTTGATACTTATTTACCTCATATGCTTTCCACACAACTGATCATTACACTAGTATCGAACATCATGATTCTCAAGAGGATCCTTGTTTGGAATTGGCTATTATTCCTACAGTGTTGAATATAGTCCCTCTTGTGAGTTGCCCACCTTCCCTAAATGATATAAACCAGGATGGGGAGAGTAGGCAATGTGCTTGATGGGCTTATCCTCCATGGTAGCCTTTTATGTGTTTTCCTATTGTACTGTGCTTCTCCCGTACTGTATTTGCTAAATGTTTGTTAGATTCTTTTATACGACCCTTGTTACTTTGTTGGTACAAGGTGATAAAGGAATCAAACCTGTATCAATTCTTCTATATGTATCTCTATTCTTCTATATATTGTTTTCATGTTATGTTATACCTGTGCTATTGTTCATAAATGTTTTCCTTGTGTAGTCCGCTTGGATTTGCGATATGGTAGCACTGATTCTTTTTGGTCTCCATGTCATAGTCTGAAAAGACTTTTCTTTGTAACTCTTGCATTTTATTTCCTCCATTGTGATTGTAGTTCTACTTTCTTTGGGGAATGTTGTCAATTCATTTGCAATAATACCATATCTATATATACATATTATCTTATGATCATACTGACCCCACAGTAGGTAGATCCCTTATATGTTCTTTATATGTTTATGTGGTATTTCCCTTGATTTGTCTTTGCTTGGGGGCATCTCATAGTGAAAACATAATCAGTGGAGTTGTTTATGTTTCTGTTAAAGTCATTGCTCCTATTAAAGTGTTAGCAATGACTTTAACATGGGGGCATATGCTCTACTCACTTTTTGGACACACACACTCTCGAAATATTTTCAAACTCAAAACTTAAAACTTTTTTTCCCCTTTATGGGCACTACAACATTTGGGGTCAAATTTTGACACCAATTTGCAATGGCGCTACCATTTGTGATTTTTGTATTTTTTTTCCAAGTTCCACCAATGTTGTCGTAATAGTGACGATACTGTCATAATTGCGACACCCTCTTGATTATAAACAAAAAAGAAAAGAAAAAGAAAGGCTCATTTGTGATCGAGCTGTGCATGCAAGCGGAAGAGGCCCCTAATTAGTAAACTATACCATTTTGCGAAGAGGGCTCTTGTTGTATTGAATCCAACAGTCACAACTAAAGAATCCAACAACTCATTCATCACCGGTTAGCACTAGCATTACCCCCAAGTTTGCAATTCAGCTGGTTTCCTTCACCTTTAGGGTATAACAACTTGTAATTTCTGAATTTTTTGATGTTCAAATTATTTCATTTGCGGTAGCAACATATAAAAAATTCATTTTTTTAATTCTATCAATGACTTCAAGTATAAGATCAACAAGCCACCTCGTACTCATTAACAAGTCATCGCGTACTCACCATTTGAGGTATGTCTTATTTTTTAGCCTTTGGTTAAGAGCATATTACATGACTAGAGGCATATACCCTAAGATGGCCTGATTGATATTAGTCAATATGATGAGAATATTACAACCTTTTTTTCCAAGGACCTAATGAGAACATACACTATGATTTCATCAGAGGTAGGGATCCCTTTAGCTGATATTAGTCAATATGATGATCACTTACGTTAAGATTTAGAAAGATGTATAGGTGAGTCACAAAATTTTGATTATTTGGCCAGCATTGCAAAACCTAATCCATCTACTAATCATTTTGCTATTGAACATGTCGATTAACCATGTGTATCCATATCTCATCTCTTGCCAAGTCAATGTCACAATTGTATCCCTGACTAGCAACCTGAGAAATTTGGCGTTTGATATCTCTATCATTACTGTGACTTGTGAGGCAATATCAAAGTGTGTGTCTCTTATATGACTCGGTAAGCTTTCTTCTTACCCTATTAAAGATCTCATTATTTCTTACTTTCCAGATGTGCCATAAATATTCACTAGTAAAAGAAAGCCAAAATAACCTATGCGTATTTTTCATGCCTCCAACTTAGCCAAAACAATCTCAATACAAATATTGTTATAATTGTTACTCCAAACATGGAATCCATTACAAATCATATAGCAAGTATCTTTAGAAAAGAGACAATA
>MU226563.1:1997133-2024945 GCA_018584345.1 Thuja plicata
AAAGCATCAAATTCATATTTCAAAAGATAGAGAAGCATCATTCCTTAATATATAAATACAATTAATGAGACAAAGAAAACATACACTAAAGCATAAATAACCAAATCAAAAAATCATAAAACTACTTAACCCCCCCAACTGAGGTGAATTCCTAAACAAGAACCTAAGTCAACAAGGTTCCCTTGAGAGTGCTTTTGGAAATATCTCCACACAACAACGTTTGAGGATTTTTTTAAGGCACGCTCAGACCTGTGTTTCCAAGTGAAGTTGATGCCTGGTACCTGCATCCTGCATCACCAAGTCAAGAGAAACATCTGTACATATATATAAATATACAACCAATGTCAAACAAGGAGGGAGAGTGTGACATCATGTGGATCTCCTATACAAGTGACTACGACTGCCTCTCCTCATCATACAAACACATTAGATAGCATCAATATCAAGGCATAATTGGATTAGTATGGTTAGCTCCAAAAATAATCATTACTCCATAATGTAAATCATGAATTGAATCATCTTTATAAGAAATACAATCAAATATATGAAATAACATGTCCTGATAAAATTTTTAAATCATTTTCTATCTTCCATAAAATATTTTAATTATCCAAACATATTCTCATAATGTCTCATCAACTAAAAATAAACAAAACATAGAGTCCATAATGCTCAATATAGAAATCATGTCTATGCAAAATATCAAGATACTAGGGTGGGCATTACATCCTCACCCCCTAGGATTAGGCTTACTCCTAAAAGCCTAAAAATAACTATGGATATGTAGATTTGAGTTTGCTAGCATCCTCCCATGTAGCTGAGACCTCATCATTAGGATCCCATAGGACCCTTACCTGCTCTATGTTGTGACCCTTGAGGGTCAAAGTGTGTTGCTAGAGAATACGTACCAGCTCCAAAGCCAGCTGCCCATCCTCTACCTATAAAGTGTTCCAATCCAATACATGAGTCAAATCAGGAATATACTCTCTAAGAATAGAAACATGAAACACATCATGAATACGTGCAAGGCTAGGTAGTAGGGAAAGTTGATAGGCAACAGGTCCTATCCTCTCTAGGATCTCAAATGGACCCACAAACCTAGGTGCCAAATTAGAACCTTTTCCATAACGGATAGGGCTCTTCTGTGGGCGGACTCTCAAAAACACTTTGTCTCCTACATAAAATTGTTTGTCAATTCTATGAGCATCTGCATACTTTTTCTGCCTATCCTAAGCTATCAGAAGGTGCTCCCTAATTCTCTGCACCTGCTGTTCCATATCTTGTAACATTTATGGTCCAAGGATTACCCTATCCTCTAAGTGATCCCAACTTAGAGGTGTACGACAAGGACAACCATAAAGAGCCTGGTAAGGTGACATTCTAATAGAACTGTGATAACCATTGTTATATGCAAACTCCACTAGATGCAAATATTCCTCCTAGTGGGATTGCCTATCCATTACATACATTCTAAGCATATCCTCTAGTACCTAATTTTCTCGCTCAGTTTGGCCATCAGTTTCTGGATGATATGCCAAACTAAAGTTTAGCTGAGTCCCTAAGGCACGTTGCAATGATGTCCAAAACTCTGAAGTGAACATAGGATCTCTATCTGAGATAACCTTCCTAGGGACACCGTGCAACCTGACTATATCCTTCATGAAAACCCTAGCTACTGAGGAGGCAGTGTAGGTTGACTGCATGGGAGAAAAATGTGCTACTTTGGTTAGCTTGTCAACTATGAACATGATAGTGTCATGTCTTTGATAAGTGATGGGTAGTCCCACAATAAAATCCATAGATATCGTATCTTATTTCCATTTGGGAATTAAGTGTGGTTGCAAGAGACCTGTCGGATGATGATACTCAGCCTTGACCCTCTATCATTCCAAGCATCTAGCCAGAAAATCTTCTATATCTCTCCTTATACCTGACCTAAAATATATCTGTCGTAGGTTGATGTGCATTTTATTAACCCCTGGATGAGTTGAATAGGGAGCACGATGAGCTTCATTCATGATGACCTTCTGAAGGTCGCCTGAAAGTGGTACATAAATTTGGCCTTTTTGTCTTAATAGCCCATATGACTCTACAAAATAACCCATGAATCTTCCTTGTAAGGCCCTTCCTGATTCTATGTCTTCTCTAACTTCTTGATACCAAGCATCTAAGGGGAGTGTCTGCAAAATCTGACCCCTTAAATCAGTAGTAAGAGAAAGTGATGATAGTTCATGCGTTCTTCTACTTAAAGCATCTACTACCACATTCTCTTTTCCCTGAATATATCTGACCTCAAAGTCATATTCACATAAAAATTCCATCTACCTACACTATTTGGCATTAAGGTTTGGCTGTGTAAAAATGTGTTGAAGGCTTCGGTGGTCTGTGTGCAATCCAAACTGATTCCCTAACAAGAAGTGCCTCTAATGATTCAAGGCATGAACTACTGCTACTATTTCCAAATCATGCGTAGGGTAGTTAAGCTCATGATCTTTAAGTTTTCTTGATTCATAAGCAATAACCCTTCCATCTTGCATAAGTACTGCTCCTATGCCTTCCAAGGAGGCATCTGTGCAAACTAGAAAGTTTTCTAAGGGATCAGGTACAACCAAAATTGGGGCACTGGTTAACCTTTCTTTTAAGATTTGAAAATCTTCTGCACATCTCTCAGTCAAAATGAACTTCTTTCCTTTCCTTTGCAAGGAGGTGATGGGATGTGCTAATTTGGAGAATCCCTTGACAAAGCGCCTATAATAACCAGCTAACCCCATGAAACTGTAAACTTCTAAAACATTGTTAGGTGTTGGCCATTCCACTATGGCTTGAATCTTGGTAGGATCCACTACCATGCCTTCCCCTAAGATAACATGGCCAAGATACTTAACTTCTGTTTGGAAAAACTCACACTTCTCCAGGTTGGCATACAACTGATTTTCTTGAAGGCATTGTAACACTTGCCGAAGATGTTGCTCATGCTCTTCTAATGATCTAGAGTATACCAGAATATCGCCCAAAAATATTATCACAAACTTATCCGAGTAAGTCCTGAATACCCCATTCATAAGGCTCATAAATACTGAGGGTGCATTCATGAGACCGAAAGGTACTACGGTAAATTCATAATGACCATACTAAGTATGGAAAGCTATTCGATGAATGTCAAATTCTTGAATCCTTAACTAATGATAGCTTGACTTAAGATCAATTTTAGAAAATAATTTTGCCCCTTTCATCTGATCAAACAAATCATCAATTCTCGGTAGAGGATACCTATTCTTAATTGTTACCTTATTGAGCTGATGATAGTCAATACATAACCTAAGAGATCTGTCCTTCTTTTTCACAAAAATTAATGGAGCTCCCCAGGGTGACACACATGGTCTGATAAAACCCTTTTCCAAAAGTTCTTCTAACTGCATCTTTAATTCACTTAACTCCTGAGTTGTCATGCGATATGGAGCCTAGGAGATGCGTTCTTCACCTGGCACCACTTCTATGCAGAAATCTATGTCCCTTTTGGGAGGCATCCCCAAAATTTTGGTTGGATAGACATAAACAAACTCTTGAACTAGAGGGTGGTCAAGTGTAATTTCCTTACTTTCTCCTTCCACAAGATCATTTACGGAGACTGCAAGGAGTTTCCATCCCTTCCTCATGGATATCTTTAATTGCATTGCTAATATCATCTGAAGCAATATTGGGTGCTGGATCCCAACTAGGGTTTTAGGCTTCCCCAAATCATCTAAGTAGTGAATGGTCTTCTTTCTACAATCTAATTTGGCCTCATGCTCATCTAACCAATCCATTCCTAACACAACTTCATAAGATCCAAGGGGAATCACATGAAGATCCAACTTTGTTGAGAAGGCTCCTAAACCCAAGACACAATTTTGGACACACAAGTCAGTGGTCATCTTAGCCCCAGAGGCTAGTTCTACCTGCCACTTAACTCTCTTCCCTTCGACCGCTAGCCCACATTTCTCTACTAATAATGGAGATATAAAGGAATCAGTTGCTCCAGAATCAAATAAGATAGAGATAAATTTACCCTTTAACGAACCTGTAGTCTCAATGACCATGCTCTGGTGGTCGTCGGCTTGCCTATGCTCAACTGTAACAAAAACTCTATGAGACCGACCAACATCTCCAACTATTAGTTCTAAAGCTATTTGTTTCTGATTATTGGTGAAGTTGGTGTGCTGAGGACAATGAGCTGCAATGTGTCCCTGTTGCCCTCAGGAGAAACACCCAGTGTTCTTTACAAAATTCTTTGTAGGAGGTGCACTTGACTGTTGGTAGCCCCCCTATTGAAATTTTGAGAGTTTTGGGATGGTTGAGGAGTGAGCCTTTGCTGGTTTCAATTGTAATTACGGTTTTGTTGTTGCTGAAACCTTCCATTTCCTTGGTTATTGTTGTGAAATCTCTTTTTGTGGGAGTTTTGTCCCCCTTTAAAGGATGACTGTTGGTTTTTGGAGCTAGGAGTCCCTTGATCATAGTTCCCTTTAGAAATTGCCCCAATATTAACTGCTTGATTTCTAGAATAACCACCTCATCCTGACCTTACTTTCCTCTCTACTAAGAAAGCCTTGTTAATAGCCTCCCAAAGGTTTTTAGGTTCAAGGACTGCCACCTCCCTCGATAAGCGATCATTTAATCCTCTTATGAAATGTTGAACAAAAATATGACCATCATCTTTGTAACCTGAGAAATGCTTAAGTTCATAGAATCTTCACTCATATTCTTCCATAGTCATGTTTTCTTGCTTAAGATGGTGGAACTCTTCTGCCCTACCCTGCCTCCATTGGTCAGACATGTACCGATCTTTGAAACTATCTAAGAATAATTCCCAGGAAACAGTGTCAATGCTGACCTAAAGTTTTTCCTCTTCATTGTGCCACCAAGTGGATGAAAATTTCCTCAAGTTCATGATGGCACATCTAGCTTTCATGTTACTACTGAAGGGGTGCATGGAGAAACATCTTTCAAGATCAAACAACCAAGTTTTGGCTGAGGATCCTCCTTCGTTGCCATAAAAGTAGGGTATCTTAATTTTGAGTAAGTCTCTCATGTGAGCGGTATCCCTGGCTTCCATCTCTGGTATAGTTGTCCTTCTTCTAGGGCTTCTATCCCTTTCCCTATCATGGTGGTGAGAGTGGTTTTTTTCCTCCTGGTTTCCTTTGTTTTCTATGGCATCGAGCCTTTGCAAAATTTGTTGCATGAGTTGTCTCATTTGGGCCCCTTTAGAGTCTTGACTTTGACTCTCATTCTTATGGTGACCCTGATCTTGTTCTCCCTCAAATTCCCCATGGGAACTCTCTCGCTGAGATCTAGAGGAAGAATCCTGGACTCTTTCCTTAGCTCTTCCACGGGTGACGGGAGGCATCTTGGATTACAAAACTTAGTGTGAGATGTTACCTATGGTACTATTAATGGAAAACAAAATGATTTCTATATAACCAAATATGTAAGCCAAAGTGATCCATTTTAGTAAACATCAAGTTTATACAATGTATGATGGATATTGAGGGTCACCAAAATCCCTTCAAAATGAACTGAACAACCTACATAATGTTTATTGCTAAATAATAAAAATATAAAGGAAAAGGAAAATTAAAATTTAAAAAACTAAAAAAACTAAAAAAAACTACTTTGAAATTTATGCCTACTTGTAGAAGGCATAACTTTTGACACATAGCTCGAAATAATACGCCGTCTACACCGTTGGAAAGATAATCAAATTATCTAGAGGAATAATTAAAGAGCACTTTGAATCCTTGAAAGCAAGATTTGTCCAAAAATGCTCTAAAGGCCTTCGAAAATACAAATTACTAAAATCTATCAAAAAATTTAAAAAAAAATAAAATTTCGATATACACAAAATTTCTGCCAGCCTCCTTTGATTCATCATACATCTTGTTCTGATCAAATATTGATACAACATAAGTCAAGGGTATCTAGCTGACCTATATTTAAGAAGGAAATACTAATTTAAATGCAAATAAACCCTAGAGCTCCCAGTGTAGCAACCTAGGGCTCTGATAACAAATGTAATGTCCCCGCCAGGGAACCCATAAGGATCAGGACTAAAGTACAAAGATAACAACTAGATTTTTTTAAAAATGTTACTAAGACTATTTTAGAAATTATAAAAATGAACATGTCCTTAAAGGTTCCCCTTAAATAATTTCCATGTATATAAAAAAATACTAATTTTATAAATTACCTTAATGAATTCATTTCCTTTGCTAATTTGCATTGTATTTAGATTTATTTTTTTGAAAGGAGACAAATAAATACATTGTACTTCTAAACATAATTTACCCTTTTCTTTAATTTCATTTCCAATTAACCTTGCCTACACATAATTCATTTGTATTATCGAAACATAAATAACCCTTACTTCCAGTTTTCATTTCCAGAGAGATAGGATATAAAATACATAATCACATTTCTTTATTACAACTATCTGATTTCCAAATAAACATTCCCTTTGATGTCCCTAAATCTACCCTTCCCAAATTACATTGCTTTTCCTTTAATATTCAATACAAATACATCAAATTGCCCAAGGGCTTACAAAAGATCTCTACATCTTTGTTTACAATGAATAGTAGTACAAGAGAATTTTAAAGGAAATCTTCATCACTGAATAAATCTAAATCCAAACCAAGATACGAACCGCACAGTACCTTGAAGAGATTTTCCACCCAACCATGTGAAACTTGTGAAGTTCCACCCCCCGTGCTACGAGATAGAACCAAAGTAATCTCAAGGCCTAAGGAAATCTAAAGCAAAAGAACCATGTAATCAAATGTCAAAATATAAAAGGCATAAACAACAAAGCACCACTAGACTGTGCACCATTTATAGAAGACACTCTAATGCCATAATAAAGAAATAAGTTTCTTAACATTTTAGTTAACACAACATCTCCTTCAGTAGTTCCACCAACACCTTTAATAGTACTAACCACTTCTTTAATTCTTAGCCCATATTGTGCAATATTCTCTCCTTCTACCATTTTCATGTCATCATATTTTCCTCTAAGATTGTTTTCCTTAGATTTCTTTACATGAATATTTCCACCATAGATAAGTTTCAGATTTTCCTAGACATCATAAGCCAACTCTAGTTCATGAACAACAACATATTCAACATCAGATAGAGTACTTACAATGGATTCATGTGCTTGAGTATCCTCTTGTTTTTCTTTTAGTTCATCTGCAGCGAGATTTCCAACAGGGGTGACATACCTATTTGTGACATGTGTCCAGTATTGTGGTCCCATAATCTTTAGATATAACTTCATTCTATCACACCATACTAGGTAGTTGTCTTTGGAAAACATTGGAGGTTCATTCCTCATCATTTGATCTTTTCCTCAAGTTGTTAGGCTTACCACAAAGAGGACCAAATATTTGATACAATTTTTTAGTATTATCAGGTCGAAGATTACTGAGAGGGGGGGGGGGGTGAATCAGTAATCTAACAATTCCAACTTATCATTAACCATTCAATCACTTGGATCAATAAAAATTCATTGCATGAACATATTAAGCAATAAGAATAAATATCCACAATCATGCAACACAATAACACCATTTTTTCCCGTGGAAACTCAACTGGGTGAAAAACATGTGTGGGGATGACACCCAATAAAATATGCACTCTGCTGAAGTATGCCTGATTAAGAGCTTAGCCCTTTTAAAATCTTACAATAATGCCTTGTTAAGAGGAAGACCCTGTTAGGAGTCACCCAGTTAAGTTATTTACCTATATCCCTATTAGGAGCTTGATTGAAGGATTTCAAACCCTAAATAAAGAGTCACCTGATTAAAGGATTTACAATTCAGACCTATTAGGATCTACTCAATTAAGGGATTTAGATTGATGAAGCTGTTAGGAATCAACAAGTAAATGATCTGAGAAAGTAGCACTTCCTTTGATAATACAGATCTAATTCAAGCTCAATCTCTACTACACTTACACACAATCTTCTATCTTCTATCTTCTGTCTCGACCGCACCTCTGTATCGATGATCTACACTTGTCTTTCTCAACATTTTACATATTTATACAATACAAGTACTTTAAGGAAAATAACCACCTTACAAAATGTTTTACAATATTTCTCGCTCAATGATCTATCCCTAAAACATATTACAAATCTAGAACACTTTCTAACAAACTCAGGTCAGCCTTCTAATTCATCACACATTGATTTGACAAAGAAAAGTCAAACTAAAATACATTCTTAAATGTTATTGCACAAACTCCAATAAATATGATCTCAATGATCACTCACATGCCAACTCAACAATCCTCATTGATTATCAACAACACCATGATCCTTTGAAAACATAAAAACTTACAGCAACACGGTGCAACACCATCGACCAAGGATCTAACTGAATTTTATAAAGGACACCTTTAACTCTTTGCTGAACAACCTTCTGTCTCTTGAAACTTTGCCTCTTGATCATCAAAAAATGATGAAGTCATAACCAAAACCTCATGACATATCCAAGACACACATACAATGACCACAACATGAGAATCAAAACATTATTGACAAAATCATCAAAACATTCTTCCTGTGCAACATCTTGTTCTTCTTGTTAACCTGTCAACCTTCAACCAATCGTAACTCACTCCATACATAAGATAAATCTTTGGGGTCATAGATAAAGAATCTAGAGTCAGCACTTAGTATTTTGTATGAATGCACACTGCAATTCTCTCTACAACTCTGAATTCAATCTCTTGAACATACATCAGTATAACAACATCAACAAACACTAAGTTGACATCAATGACAACATCAACACCATAACTGAGCATCTTACCAAGCACATAACATCCCAATAGAATCAACATTAGTTATGCTAATACACATTTCTATGGATCTTAAGACACATCATGGAGACTATTTAAATATCGGAGGTTATAGTTCTTAACATAAGAATTATACCAACAAAGGTAAGCCACCTGCTTTTCCATCCATCCAATTTGTTGAAATAACTTTTAAAAAGTCCTTTCCATAAGTATGATTTATTTGCACCACCAAAAAGAGGGATGCTCAGATAATTTCTTGGAGGTTTTCCCACTTTCATACCAAGTATCCTACAAATGTCTCTCTATTTTGAGGGATCAGTATTGAAAAAATAAATCTCATATTTGTGCCAATTTACTCTTTTCCCCAAGGCTAGCTTATAATAATCTAGTGTTTTCTTCATCGCCCAAGTTTCTCTCACAGAAGCCTCACCAACAAGACGTTTCATCTACAAATTGTAGACATGTTAAAGGCTGAACACCTTCAATAATATTAATGCCCTTCCACTATCCCTCGCTGAACCTTTTTGAAATAAGCCTTCCAATCACCTCAGCCATAATAATAATAATAAAAGGGGATAGAGGATCACCCTGTCTAATCACCTATTAGAATCTAAGAAGCCCTAGGGGATCCTATTAACCACTACTAAAAACCTTAGAGAACTTATGCAACTTTTGACCCATGAGATCTAGGCAACATCAAAACTAAAACTTGGTCAACACCTCTAAGAGAAAACCCTTATTGACTTCATCATAGGCTTTCTTGATATCAACCTTGACCATCATCCTATCATTTTTTGCTGACAAAATAGAGTGGATTTCTTTGTGTGCCAAAATAATCCCTTCATAAATGGACCTCCCATGGGAAAAACCACTCCATTCATTAAAAATCAAAGAATTCAAACTACTTTTGATCTATTTACAATAACCTTATAAATCACCTTGTAAATTGTGTTGCATAGAGAGATCGGCCTGAAATCATTAAAAGAGGATACAATAGCCTTGTTTGGTATCAAGACAATGAAAGTGTTGTTAAAATATTTAAGAACAAAACCCACACATCTTGACTCTTCCACCACATCCAAAATATCAATTGTTAATAAGTCCCAAAACCTTTGATAGAAGAGGGTTGGGAATCCATCCGTCACCAGAGATTTGTCACTTCATAGCCCAAAATATCTTTCTTTACCTCCTCCATGGACACTAGACCCATAAGCATCTTGTTATTATCATCAGTAACACATGGGGAATAACATTGAGAATTGGATGGGAGTTGTTAACATCCCTATCATCACCATTGAATATATTAGAGAAGACCCTCACCACTTCCTCATTGATCTGAATAGGTTCTGTAAGAAGATCTCCATTTTTTATTGAGAAGATATTTTTATGATTTTTCCTAACCTTAACCGAACTATGAAAAAACTTCATATTTTTTCACCCTCCTTTAGCCACATTTCTTAGAATTTCTACCTCCAAAAAGTCTCCATGGCAAGTGTCTCATCATAAAGTTTATTTAGATCCTTTTATCTCCTATATGCAACTTCACTCTTTCTGTAAGCTATGATTTGTTCATGCAACTCCTTTAGATCACCTTCTATTCATAACTTCTCACTGCAAATATTCTTGAAGGACTCTTTGTTCCACTTTTTCATTTGCTCCTTTAAGAATTGCAGCTTCTTAAAGAAAATAGAAGCTTTGTTCCCATTAAAATCTAAAGCTTGTTGACACCAATTCACCACTACTGATCTAAAATTTTCATTCCTCATCCACATGGCCTCAAATTTAAAGGGAATATCCCTTGAGCTGAGTCTTATTAAATTCTAATACTAGTTCGATAATGATCAGATCCTATGATAGGTAATGTCCCAGCTACACAAGTCTAGTGAGAGGTAGTCCAATTCCCAACATGGAAAAAGAGGTCTAATATTTCAACTATATTTAAATGGTCACTTCCTTGATTAGTCCATGTGAAATTTCATGTTTTGAAGGGTAATTCAACTAGCTTATTATCCAGTACAAAGGCATTGAAATCCTTGTGAGTTTGGTCATTCCAATAGACACCTCGTAATTTATCAACATGACATAGAAGTGCATTGAAATCTCCCCCCAGAATATACATGTTCTCTTTGTCTTGGGTCAGAATATCTGAGATGTCTTTCCAAATTAGTCTCTTCTGATTGGATTGTTAGGGCCATACACATTGAAGACAAAGAAACTAGTATGTAACTGCTTTGACATGACTTTCAATATCTTCCACCATATATCTTGTCTATCTACCTCCACATATATTACATAATAATTCCAAAGGAAAAGAAGGCCCCCCAAGGCTCCCTGAGCCTCAACTAACTTACAAGTCCAATGCTAAAAACATCTTGTGAAACTATCAAAATCTCCTACTTTGATTTTTGTCTCTTGTAGAAGAACCATGTTCGGTCTCGCTTGATAGAGGAATTTTTTGATCAAGAAGAAATTGTTAGGGAATTGTAGCCCCTAACATTAAATGATAGGGCCCTCATTGCCTTTGGGAAAATGCATATCCTTTTCCCAATCTCAGCTTTCTTTGGCCTGCAACATTGCCTGCCATTTCCAACTTGACCCTGTTGGACTTGGGTCCCCTCTTCTTCTTCTCCCCCACTTTGGATTTCCTTTTAAGAGAGGACGTCTAATCCAAAGATCCCTTTTCAATAATTTTAAGGATAGAATGAATGTACCCAATTCATCTTCCCCTTATAAGTACTTATTTTATTCGTCCTCAGAGTCAGACTTAGTTGAATTACCACTAATATCTTTAACCCCTTCAAAAGAACTTTCAAGACTTTAAATTGCAGAAATTTGGATGTCTTTGAAAGTTGGATCCTCAACCTCTGTAGGTTGGTTGTTCCTCTGATGCACCTGATTAACTTCATTAATATGCTAAACCAAAGTAGTGGGCCTATCTTTTCCTTTTGTACATATTGACAAATCTGGAGTTATTATTGTCATTGATATTGTCCTGATTGAGTCCCCTTCTAGACACCAACCTATCCTATCCAACATTTCTATTGTCCCACCCATGACTTGGCCAACTACCTCCTTACATTGAATATGCCTATCTCTATCTTCCTCATTATTATTCCAATCCTCTACAAAAACATCTACAACTGAAATCTTTTTGTAACCCTGCAATTGATCCTCATATTCTATCAATCTCTTTTCTAGGTCTGTCCCTAAGGTTGTTTCCATTTCCTCTCCGATATTTGTGATTGAAGCATTACTACCATTGTCAGATATTTCATCTATCACTCCTCTTTACACACCCCACAAGGAGATTGGAAACCACCATTAGATATAATATATTTCTTTTTTGTGAGATTGAAACACCCAATCCATTTCATTCCATTATTTCTCCCACTCATTTCCTTTAGACATGTTAATAATCTCCTCAACTAGTGAGTTTTGCACTAGTTATTTACCTTTTTCCACTTTTTTACAAACCCCTACAGGATGCACTAATTTTTTGGATTTCAAACATGTTTCCAAAGCATCCTAAAACTCTATCTTTTGTTTCAAAACTCTAGACCCTGAGTAAATTTATATCATATTGGGAAGGGTATGAATCATTTTCCAATCCAAAAAAATCCTTGTATATGTTATAATCAGTCTTATCAACAAATTCTTCTGCCTTTAAAAAGTCACCAATCTGATTACCAATTTTCCTTAGGGTTTCCTGGTCTTTGTATTCTTGGGAGCTTGATCCAGATAGGGATACTGATTATATTTTCTTTGAGGGGATTAAAATTGGGTTTCCACCCTTTAAAGAAAAAGACCTTTTCCTTCTAAGAAATAAAGGCACATTATTGAAAATGTAGTCTCTATCCTGAGAAGTGGAACAAATGACCAAATAAAACCCATTTTCTAAATTTTTAATCTCAACACCCTCACCCTAGTGCTTGTTACACCATTAAGGAATTTTTGAAAAAGAATGCCATGCACTCCCCCATTTCATAAAGAAGACTTTCTCCCTAAGATAACAGACAAACTCACTCCAATCCTCATTATCAATCAATAGAGAAACCACCCTATTATATTCAACATTAGGGCATACCTCTGTAATCTTTTCCACCTCAGATGAGGGTTTAGGCCGCAAGAACTTGTTTAAAATCTACATGTTGCCCTGCATGCATCAATTGATGGCCTTCACAATCATTCCCTGTCTAAACCCTAGGCTTATAGACACATGCTCCACATTGTTATTCTAATGATTAGGGTTCCCTGGAGTCTTCCATGACCAATTGGGTTGCTTTCTACCACAATGAGGTTGATCCTTCATTATTCGCCTGTTAAAGGGCCATCAAAAACCTGCTCCACTTCTGTAGTGCTTGTCATCATGATGTCTAAACCCTGGCCACAACTGCCTCTCCGCTATTTTTTTGGACTAAGATTTAAATATATATATATATATATATATATATATATATATATATATATATTATTTTATAAATGATATACATAATGTAAATTGTTAAATATATTTTTAAAATATTATCATGACATTATGATGTGTGTCATTTGAGTATATATAAATTTGAAACTTATATATTAAATATTATAAAATATAATTAAAATATATAATTGATGTATAATTTTTTCCATACAATATTATATAAATTAATTTAATAAAAAACAAATAGAAAGAAGAATGAATGATTTATGTTATAAATTATATGTTAATTTTATATAAAATAAATTATTATGTATATTTTAAAAATATTATTATATTTTAAAAGTATATTTCTTTATAAAACACATTGAATATTTAAAACATATATTTATTATTTAATTATATAAATCTAAATTATGATTGTATATTATTAAATGTAATATATTTGTAAAATATAATAATTTTTATATATAATATTCACTAAGCATATGTTTTGAAAAATGTTTTCTAAATTCTATGGATAAATGCAAATATCCAGGTATGGCCTTTAAGATTGACATCTCTAAAGCTTATGATAAAGTTAATTGGCACTTTTTGTATAAGGCACTCTGAAAACTTGGTTTCAGTGGTAGGATTGTTAATTTAATTCGAGAGCGTATTGAAATTGTCCACTTTTCTATGTTGGTTAATGGGGTCCCATGGGGGGTTTTTAAAGGAAGAAAATGTATCAGACAAGGGGACCTCCTTTCCCTCTACTTATTTATTATGTATTTTGAGGTCTGGACTGCAACTTTATGAATCTAACCAGGACATGAAGAAATTAGGGGATAAAAGTAGCCTCCACACTTTCACCCTTTATGTTGTATAAATTTTTTAATGATACGTTCCTTTTTGGAAAATTCCTAGTGGTTGAGTCCAAGGAATGGAAATGCCTTCTAATGGACTACACTAGAGCTTTGAGGCAATGTATTAAATATAGGAAAAGCAATCTTTACTTTTTTACACTAGTGCTGATTTACAGTCCAGAATCCTTAATATCCTCAGTTGTTAATCTGCAAGTCTCCCAAGCACTTATTTTGGCTCTCTCTTACTGTTAAAGATGTTACCCCAAAATTTTGGAACAATATACTTGAAAGAATTCAAAGGAAACTAGTAGGTTGAAAGGGAAAATTGTTGAGTAGTGCAGGGAAACTACAACTTCTTTTTGCTTCCCTGCAAGGTGTCCCAATCTACTTCCTCTCCTTCAAAATTTATGATAGAATGGATGAAAAACTGGAGAAAATCCAAAGGAATTTCATTTGGACTGGTATGAAGGAGGAAAAGAGAACATCCCTTGTCAATTGGGACACATTCTACTTGCCTAAATCTTTGGGTTGATTGAGAATACAAAAATTGACTAACCTGAACAAAATCTTAATTTTCAAGATCTGGTGGAATCTCACAATTGGCTTTTCTAATTGGTGTAAAATTATGGAAATCAAATATTTGGATATGAGACATTTAATTATAATCTTGGATTAAAATTGGTTTCCCTTTGGATCTAAAATTTGGAATAATATCCTTAAATGCATGACTCTCCTAAGGGATGGTATAAAAAGGCAGATTGGCAATGGTAGAAGAATAAGATTTTGAGATGATAAGTGAATGGGGGATAAATCCCTCATGGATGGTAAATTTCCTCTCTTGAAGGATAGACTAAAAGATAGATTTGGAGATTATATAGCTAACTATTGTGATCCAGTATAAAGGTGGAAATGTATCACTCACTGCTTTGGAGATAGAACTGATCTCATGACTAAATCTTGTGAATTAAAATCCACACTTCAGGATACAGGGATTCCTTTGTTTGTCAAGGAAGACAAATTATTTTGGAAAAAGACCCAATATGGGACCTTCACAGTCAAGTTTGCGTACAATCTATTGATAAAGTTCTCTAGGGACCCTGACTGTTGGAAGAAAATCTGGAACTCACATCTTATCCCTAAAATTAATTTCTTGTTGTAGGTTGTGTTGAATGGGAAGGTGCTTGTACGTAATGGATCAAAATCTCATGTAACACACCTTGAACCAATGAGGGGTTAGTAGCACCAATTTGCAATGGGGGAAATCGATACGAGACAAGCTACTAATAACAAAACTATGAATTAATAAAATGTACAAGAAAATAAGAGGAAAACAAATGAATGCAAACCTAATTTCTTGAAGTTTGTATTGTCTCTCTCTATTCCTTCTGAAACATTGTTTGTGTGATGATCAATATTGGTGTGGGTAGTGTCTATGACTTGGGAGCGTTAAATTTTTTATATTGAATGTGTGTGTGATCGCAAGATGATTTGATGCTTGAACCAATCTGACAGAGTAATGGCGCACGTGAGCTTGAAATCCTAGATCCTTCAAACGGTTATGAAGGGTTTGTTATATAGGAATTGAGAATGAGATGAATGGTTGAGATCAATCCCAGAGATAGGAAGATGAACGGTGGAGATCAAAGGGAAGTGGAGAAGCCATCAGTAAACTCCACCTCTTCAACTGAGAGAGAGGAGATAGAGTTTGGTTAACTGAAGAGATAATCTTGAGTTACCTTTTAGAACTGAAGAGGTGGGTGGAGAAACCCATGTGAACTGAAGAGGTGGTTGGAGTAACCCATGTGATCTAATTAAAGTTGTCTCTTTGAAGATAAATGAATATTTAATTTAAAGTTTTCAACATGTGAGATAATTGAATTCTTTTTGATTTAGAATTGCTTTATTGAATGAAATTAAATTAATTTAATTGGAAGAATTAAATTAGTAAGTTTAAATATTTCAATTTAAACTTTAGCAAATTTAATTTAATTAATTAATTAATGGAAATTAATCAATTAAGGTTAATTAATTAATTAAAATTAATTATTTTATTAATTTTGGGAATTTGATTAGATGATTTGGGGAATGAATTTAGAAGAAAATAGATGACTAATTAACGATTAAAAACTATTAATTAATAGATGAAATGAATTTAGAAGAAGATAGATGATTAATTAATGATTAAAAAACCATTAATTAATATATGAAAATTAATGTTTTTAATGTCAAGTCGCAAGTTTGTCCATTTTAGGGTGTCTAAATTTGCCCCTCTTTGATGCATTGTGGCTTGTCGCAGTGTGTCAAAGATTCTTTGTTTTGATCCTGCCCTAGCTTGCCCCGGCGATAGCAGGTGTATTTATGTCCCCTCAACAAATTTGAGCAAAAAGTCATGACATGAGCGTTAATTTGTTGAAACTACAAATTGATAATTTGGGTATCTGACTAATTTGGAAGGTAGACACCCTAAAATGGACAAACTTGCGACTTGAAATTAAAAACACTAATTTTCATCTATTAATTAATGGTTTTTTAATGATTAATTAATCATCTATTTTCTTCTAAATTCATTTCATCTATTAATTAATGGGTTTTTAATCATTAATTAATCATCTATTTTCTTCTAAATTCATTCCCCAAATCATCTAATCAAAATCCCAATATTAATTTTAATTAATTAATTAACCTTAATTAATTAATTTCCCTTAATTAATTAATTAAATTAAATTTCCTAAAGTTTAAATTGAAATATTTAAACTTACTAATTTAATTCTTCCAATTAAATTAATTTAATTTCATTCAATAAAGCAATTCTAAATAAAAAAGAATTCAATTATCTCACATCTTGAAAACTTTAAATTAAAAAAATGAATTAAATATTCATTTATCTTCAAAGTGATAACTTTAATTAGATCACATGGGTTACTCCACCCACCTCTTCAATTCACATGGGTTTCTCTACCCACCTCTTTAGTTCTAAAAGGTAACTCAAAATTAGCTCTTTAGTTAACAAAACTCTATGTCCTCTCTCTCAGTTGAAGAGGTGGAGTTTACTGATGGCTTCTCTAGTTCTCTTTGATCTCCACCGTTCATCTTCCTATCTATGGGATTGATCTCAACCCTTCATCTCATTCTCAATTCTTATATAACAAACCCTTCATAACCATTTGAAGGATCCAGGATTTCAAGCTCACATGAGGCATTACTCTGTCAGATTGGTTCAAGCATCAATCCATCTTGCGATCACACACATTCAATATCAAATTCTTGACGCTCCCAAGTCATAAACGCTGCCCACACCAATACTGAGCATCACACAAATAACATTTTGGAAGGAGTAGAGAGAGAAAATAGAAGCTTCAAGCAATTGGGTTTGCATTCATTTGTTTTCCTCTTATTTGCTTGTACATTTTATTGATTCGTAGTTTCATTATTAGTTGCTTGTCTCTTATCAATTTCCCCCATTGCAAATTAGTGCTACTAACCCCTCATTGTTTTGAGGTGTGTTACAAATTTTGATCCATTGCGTACATTTTGGTGAACCTGAAGTAAATCAAAAAACCCAAATATCACTTATAGACGACAGACAAAACCTTTTGGCCACGATCATACAGTTGCAGATTCTTTTTTTCATGCTTTTCTCGATAAACATGTAATTTTGGAATTGTTGGTATTTTACCGCAATTGATGGAAGATTGCCCCAATCGTCTGGTTTATTACCACAATCATTGTAAGGGTTTTGCTAATTTTTTTTGTCGTTATTCACAATTCTATTTTTCTTGCTCTGTGTCGCAATTGCCTGATCTGTACCTTAATTGATATCCATTTACCGCAATCACACAGAGCTTGCCTCAATCAACTAATCCGTGCCGCAATCAACAGTTATTTGCCGCTATCAAAAGTGTTTTACCACAATCAACAACACTTTACTGCAATCAATAGTTCTTTTTTGCAATTGACAATGCTTTACCATAATTGACATAATTATGCCTTATCTAAGCCAATTTCTCTATTTTTCTATTTAAAATATGACTTTTTCTTCATTTTTGTGCAGGACTGGACAAATCACTAAGAATGGGGGAAAGTAGGCCATTGTGAGTATCAATTGTTTCAAAAGAACTTATCGATTGCATGTATCTTGATTGCAACATTTTGTGGTACTAACTTATCATTTTAGCTTGTGGCGTGGAAACAAATTTAACAAAGCAACTTAAAAATCATTCATTTGTCATTTTGGTGCTTTAAAAAGAACATTGTATGCCAAAAATCATAACCTCACATTTGCATATTGGTGCTTAAAATTGATGTGGAGGTTAAGAATTGAACAAAGGCAAACAAAAATTTTCAATTTGGGGCATTAAAATTGAACAAGCAATCAACACCTACTTTTGGGCTTAAAACTGAACACTTGTGCTTGTATGGTGGTTTAGCTTAGTTCACATTTCATCTTTTGGGTTTAATCAATTAACCTTGTGTCTTGAGATTTTGGTGCACTTGCACAATTTGTTATATTAAAGACCTTTATACTTTTTAGAAAGGCCCATCTAGGGAATGCGCTTCTTCCTCGAAGAATGAACTTAAACCGGTAATCCTTTCGATCGGTAGATAAACAAGACACAAACCAAAGTTCCATTTTATATCTAGCCAAGCTCAGGGGAGGTGTGTTGATGATAATTTAGATTGGTTGAATATCCCTAAGGAGCCAACGTGGTCAACTAGGCTCTTAAGTGAGTCACACACGTACAAACTGATTGGATAGATGCCACAGACCGTTAGTAGAACCTTGTTAAAATAGAGGCCAAACCAATTCACCTTATTATAGTGCAAGGGGTTGTAGAATTCCCCCCCAAGATTCCCAAGATATGTGTTCCAAGGTATTTATGTAGTGAAAGAGATCTTCACTATCACAATAACAATACCTAGCAATGACAAAAACACGGGTGCCTACGTCATGGAACTTCATGTCCTAGTAGTGTGACACTTACTGTGTGAGCTAATGAACATTCAAGCATTAGGTCTATAATATTGTATTTGATAGCCAAAATTTCCTTAGATTAATCTATTTGTCCTTGTGTCAAAATTTGAGCTAGATTACAAAACACAGTTTCCATTGTGCTTATTCTTTGATCAGTTCCAAAAATGCAAAACAAAATCAAAACTGTCAAAATGAGTCAAACATGTTAAAGTCTATGGTTGTCAACATCAAACTGTTCTACAAATCAGAAGCCTTGTTCCAGAAAATCAAAATTATCAGACAATGAATCCTATTTTTGAGTCTTTTTGAGACTGTTACCACCTTTTTGCAATTGCCCACATTTTGCTGCAATTGATAGAAGTTTGCCGCAATCATCATTCTTATTGCTATAATTAACCTGTTTATTACTGCAATCAATGATAGATTACCGCAGTCAACTAGTCACTTTACCACAATCGGTGGAGTTTTGCTACAATTGACCACAGACTTTCAAACACCTATTTTAACCTAAAAACCTTGAAAATACCCTTCATTCAATGTTAAAGATCAGTGTTTATCCCAGAAAAATGTGAAGAACATTGTGTGAATTTCTAAACAGTAAAGATCATCCATTCTTTGAAAGCATGATTATTGTCCAAGAATTGGTAGTTTGAAAGTTTAGACTCAAAATATCTTGATCCTGTTATCTCAAAACCATCATATATCTATCAGTGACTTTGTCCTAGGCAAAGGTTAACAATCTTATTCTTACATCATCAAATATTTGAGATCAAGATAAATCAACATCTGTCCTTAGAATTACCCTTGTCCAAACATAACTTGGACTCTTCTAGAAAGGTTATCCTTTTCTATTTTCTTTATATCACTTTTTTTAGTCACAAAATCTGGACCACACTATGTCTCAAACACCTTATGAAGGGCCTTACACAAGGTTTAAGGATAAAAATCAACCTGATGAGTCTTATATCAACATATTCCCCACTTGAGAAATAGAGCAAGAGGACGATCCTTTTAGAAATACCATGTCCTACTCTATTTATTGAGAATCCCCGTGGGTCTTCTTTGTTCCAAAATGTCACAGAGGAGGAGCTCGAAGATATAGAGAAAGACACCTATTCTATGCAAGTGGTTGATGTTGTTGTAGAGAGGAACCCTGAACGTTTCTTAGCCATGTTGATAAATAAGGGATTCAAACTCCCCATTGAATTCAATGTGTCAACCATATGGTGCAAAACCCTCTCACAGGTCAAAACACTACTCGACCCTCTCAAAAAGAACCTATGGTATCTCAAATCTTCCCATCCTTGACAACAATGACATCAACACAGACTGTGTTCATCAAACCAGCTCCATGAACCAAGCAAGCATGTCTTCCACGTAAAGCATGACATGCTCCTAACTAAGTGCACCCATGGTCACTAGTGTGCCTCAATCCTGGGCCTAATGGCCTGTCCAATCAAGCTCTCATGCTATGTCCTTAATCCCACCAACAAGCATCAACCCTTTTGCAACTATGCCGCTACTACAGATAGTCCCTACTAGCCTTGGTGTCAATACATAATTCTCATAGTGATCCATCTCTACAGGTCCTACTTTTAGTCAATGCCCACCCAAGGTTAGGCCTTTTCTCATACAGGGACCACAACAACCCCAGCAACAACAAAAACCCCAGCAACAACAACCCCAACAACAACAATCCCAGCTTCAACAACAACAACCTCAACCCCAACAAAAAATGTAGTAGAATTAATCTTGGGCTAATCACATGCCCCCATATTAGAATCATGTGTTGGGAAATCAATATCAAGTCCCAAGGATGAGGTCCTATGCTCCTACTCAAGGGATGCAGAGGTGCAACCTCATACCTACTATAACATAGAGGTATAATGTCACAAATCATCCTCAGTCTCAAACATACATGCTGATCCAACAAGTACAAAACCTTCAAACCCAAATGATGGATATGAAAAATCAAGGACAAACTAAATCATACACTGCAGAGGATTTATACCCATATCCATTTGATCACTCTCTTCCTATGTCTCCATTCCCAACTCATTTCTCGGTACTGAAATTTTACAAATATAGGGGCAATACCAACCCTATTGAGCATATCTAAGAATTCTTTGTTAGTTGCATCGAGGTCGCACACGATGAGACATACTCAATGTGACTATTCTTACAAAGTTTAGCCAGACCAAGAATGGAATGGTTCTCACACTTGCCGCATGACATTCTATCTTGGGGTGAATTGGCCAAAAAGTTCATCGCTCACTTCCATCATAACATCGAGTAAAATGTCAACATCAAGGACCTTTGTGACATCAAACAAAAAGATTGAGAGTCCTTTATAAAATTCCTACAAAGATGGAGGAATACTGCAAACAGAATCATGTATGACATACCAGAGCAAGACCTAATAGTCATGTTCATTGACAATCTAATTCCAGATATGTCATTTACAATAGAATTGCAGCTAGCTCCAAACTTTAAACAACTCATTGAACGAGGAGTTCATTGTGAGAAGAACTTGGTCAAACAAGGTGTCCTTGTAGATCCTACCCAAACAAATATAAACAAGACTGTAATGGATAAAGATAAATGGTGAAATAAAAAAAAATGTCACCACTGATGGTGTCATTGATGTGAAAATGGTCAACTACGCCCAACCCAAAGTGTCACTGCAAGGTGCACCTATGACTAACCAACAACCCATGGTGCCAAATACACAAGCACACACTCAAAATCAACCACCCCATGTCCAAGCAGCTACTATGTCAAACAATTGACCACAGGAAAAACACCAACCATGGTTTATGTTTCCAAAATGAGACTACACACCATTAGGTGAGTTGATAGAATAAGCCTTAAGAAAGATGATACAATCCAACAAAATCACTCTCCCTGAAATCAGAGAATATGAACATGGTGTAATCAAACCAAAGTGGTACAATGATAATGATTTCTGTGAATTTCATTTAGTTAAGGGATACAAAACACCCAACTGTTATCGATTGAAAAATGCCATCCAAGATCTAATTGACACAGGGGTCATTGACATAACCAACAACCAAACAAAAGGAACCAAAGATCATATGATATTCACTGACACATTCCATGATCACAATAAAGGGAAATCCTCTAGGTCTGGTGGATAGTCAAAATAGGTCAACTACACTTATGCCAACAGTGACAACACTATCAATTGCTTAAATCCTTTAGATACCCATGTGGCTACCGTCACTATCAGAGACCAAGGTGCCAAATGTGTTGTAACCATGCATCATAAAAAATTTGTCTTGCAAGGAATCCCTTCCTCATTTTCTACACTAGTCAACCCTCCTATGACCTCAGATCCATAGACAAGCCTAGTGGATCAGCTAAAGCGCACGCCTGCATGAATCTCCATGTTTAACCTTTTGTGCATATCTCCGCAGCATAAAAAAGCACTTGACCAAGCCCTTCATAAAGTAGCTATCCCAAGGGACATAACCCCTGAGAGCTTCCAAACAATGGTAAACCATATAGCAGGCAAGAAGCATGCAACATTCACAGACCATGATGTACCGCTACACAAACCCTTGCATAATGATCCCTTGCACTTGCTTGTCTAGGTTCATAAAAGTTCAATCCATAGAGTCCTTGTTGTTGGTGGGGCTAGATTAAACATTTGTACTTTAAAGGTAATCAATCAATTAGGTTTCTCTGAATCTAGTATTGATGTCACAAGAAGGATCAACATTAGAGCCTATGATGAAGAAGATAGATATTCCAAAGGTATTATCACTCTACCAGTCTGGATTGGCCCAGTTGTCAAGAATAGTTCCTTCTAGATCCTAGACCTAGAATTGGGATACACCATATTACTAGGGAGACTATGGATAAATGTGATGCAAGCTGTACCCTCCACATATCATTAGTGCATCAAGTTCCCACACCAGGGGGAAAAAATAATTATAGAAGGAGATCCAAACCAATTCTAATACTACAATGTTGTCCAAACTAGTACTGAAAACTAGGTTTCATCAAACCAACAAGCAAGTATCCCTTCCACATATAATTCAATTCCCAAATATGTCATGAGAAGAGCGGGAAAAATATCTATTACTAACAAGGGATGTGGTGAATATAGCTACAAGGAAGCTTTCACTATCAAAAACATGCCTCAGAGCCAAAGGAAATATGACATGCCACAACCCACAATTACAAAAGAAACCCCAGAACCTTTTCTGTTTAGGTGTCCACTCACAACCTTTGTTAAATGGGGAGACATTGCAGAAGAGAACCCATTTGATCTAGATATCAATACATGGTTGTATCAAGACCCACAAGAGACACTTAAATAACCCCTACACGTATCAACCTATGGAGATGGCTATACAATGCTACAAAGGTTTGGGTATGATGGTACAACTAGTTTGGGGGCAAGACAATAAGGTTTAATGGAACCGTCTCTCCCACCAATCCAGAGAAACAAGAGAGGGTTAGGCCATGGGAAAAAAAGAACCAATCCTATCACCCAAGACATACTCATTGATAAAGAACAAATAGAAGAGTTACTCTAGGGGAAAAACATAGAACACATCTTGATCAACAACATACTTCAACAGTTGTTGCCAGCCAAAGTGGGAACCTCTCAATCCTGATTAACCCTCAACCAAGAAATCCATGATAAAGAGGGAAGTGAGACATCTAATGATCATTCTAGCAAAACTGACTCCCACGAGTATGAATGGAGATCCATTCATGACTCTGAGCTATCAATCCCTGACTATTCCTCTTGTTCAGTCACCACCATACACCTTGACAATCTGTTTGACCAGTTAACTATAGATGACCAACCCTATACGATAAACATATCGATAGCAATTCATTAGGTGGTGCATCCACATCACAGACCAGGTTTTTCAGAACCATCTCCATTGTCTTGTTCAACTAAACAGAGTCAACCCACCATGAGGACCTATGTCTTGTACACCTATAACTGATAGAGTGGGATCAACAAGGACAACCTGATATAGATATCTTTGAGAATGATGAGTCTATCACAGACTTCATGGGACTTAGAGAGGGAATGCCATCAGGAGACCATAAAGTAGGTTTCTCCATCAACCTCGATAGATCAACATATTTTGGGGAGGAGGATCCTCTTTCCTATCATAAAAAATAAAAATAAAAAAAATAAATCGTTAGTAAGTGAAAAATGAAAGGTGCTTACTGGCACAAAAAATGATAAAAATACAAAACAAGATGCATCTTCTAGTGAAAACATCACTGAGGTGCTAGAAGATGGAAAATAGGAAATCCTCCCCTTGACAGAAGAAAAGTCAGCATTGTTAGCAAAAGAAACATAAGAAGTCAACTTGGGTGATGAAAAGAACCCAAAGAACATCTACTTAGCAAAATCACTAACCCTAGAGGAGAGAGAATAATTCATCAGCTTCTTCAAGGAAAGGAAGGTCAATTTTGCATGTACCTACTCAGACATGCTAGGATTAGACCTAGAGCTTGTATTACATCATTTTCCATTGTTACCCAATGCCAAACCAGTCAAAAAAAAGCTGAGAAAGATGCATCCCCATGTTGCATTACTAGTTAAGGCCTAATTGAAAAAGCTCCTAGATGACAATTTCATAAGATCAATCCCATACGCAGACTGGATATCTAATCTAGTACCTGTAACTAAGCATAGTGGTCAGATCCGCATTTGTACAAATTTTAGGGATCTAAACAAAGCTTGTCCCAAGGATGAATTTTTGTTACTTAACATTGACATGATAGTAGATCTCACTACAGGACATCAGATGCTATCACTCATGGATGACCTTTCAGGATATAAAAAGATAAGGATTTCACAAGAGGACCAACACAAAATGACTTTTACATGTGCATGGGGAACCTACTATTGGAACATCATACAATTTGGTCTAAAAAATGCGGGAGCAACATATAAAAGGGTGATGACAACCATCTTCCATGATGTCATCCACAAGATAATGGAGAACTATGTTGATGACAAACTTGCCAAGTCAATGCTTAGAAAAGATCATCTACAAGTATTGTGACCCATATTTAATAGAATGAAGGAATAAAAGGTCCGTTTAAATCCAAATAAATGTGCATTTGGGGTCATCATAGGGAAGCTATTGGGTTTCATTGTGTCACAATGAGGCATAGAGGTAGACCTAGAGATATTCAAAGCAATGCTGGACATGCCACCATCGACTGACCTAAGGAAACTAGGGGGGTTACAAGGCAGGCTCAAATCTATCAGATGCTTCATAGCCCAACTAGTAGACAAGTGCCAACCATTCTAGTATCTAATACACAAAGATGTAACATCCATATGGACAGAACAATGTGAGAAATCATTCTAGATATTCAAAGACTATCTACTCAAGTCGCCCATATTAGTGCCACCAGTCTAAGGAAGGCCATTACTTCTGTACATCTCAACAACTAAATCAATGTTAGGAGTTCTCCTAGCATAACATGATGACCAAGGCAAGGAGAGAGCTGTATACTATCTAAGAAGAACATTGGTAGGCTATGAGCTCAACTATATGCTAATTGAAAAATCATGCCTAGAAGTAGTCTTCGCTTCCCAGAAGATGAGGCATTAAATGTTAAGCTATCAAACCAAGTTGATAGCCCACATTGATCCCTTCAAATATCTACTAAGAAAAGCAACACTCATTGGATGACTAGTAAAGTGGGTGATGATCCTAAGTGAATTTGACATAGAATACGTATACAGAAAATCCGTCAAAGGGAAAGTGATTGCGGATCAACTAGCAGAGACACCTATTTAGGATCATTAGCCTATCATATCTGACTTTCTAGATGAGTATATTCTTACACTCCAACCTTTAATAGAGGTATGGAAACTATAATTTGATGGGTCATGCACGAACCATGGTGCAGGAGCAGGGATAGTACTCATCACTCCAAACAATGATGCAATTCCCAAATCTTTCAGACTCAACTTTCTATGAAAAAACAACATAGCCGAATACGAAGCTCTAGTCATCAGAGTAAATAAAAAAATACAATGGAGAATCAAGAACCTTAAGATCTATGGAGATTCACAATTGGTCATTAGCCAAGTCAACAATGACTATATGACAAAATATGAGAAGCTAATACCATACAGGGAGAAGACAGAGAGGTTATGCACTAAATTCCATTACATTGCTTTCAAACAAGTACCAAGAGCTAAAAAAAAGCTGCAAACATGATGGCTACCATAGAATCCTTAATTGATATGCCAGGCAATGAAACTAGATTCCAGTTTTTGGTGGAGCAACTCATGAAGCCATCACATCAAGCACCAATCATAGAATCAACATGTGTCCTTGTTGGTCCTAAAACCCCATGGTACCATGAGATGTATAATTACCTCCAAAGTAGTATCTTACCTCCCAACTTGTCTAGGAACCAGAAGAAATCCCTCATCTACCAAGTCTCTAGGTACACCATTCTCACAACTAATCTATATAGAAGAAGTCTAGATGGAATGCTATTACGATGTCTCACTGATGACATGTAATTGATAGAATGTTTGATAATGTTAAGTTGAAGATGATGCAAGACATTAAATCAGTTAATGGTTTGTATTGTCATTGATGTCAACTTGATATCATCTGTACGGTCATGTACCTAATGCCAAAGACTTTAGAGAATCAATGAAATAGAGATTATGCTTTCAACAATGCATAAAAGTCAAGCATTCACTAAGTGATAGAAAACACTGATGGAGTACACACCATTGGTAAAGGAAAAGAACAAAAGTCACAGTGATACCCGATGAGCAGAAGACAATATTTCTCGACGAAGCAAAGTGATACCTGACGAGCAGAAGACAATATTGCCTGACGAAGAAAAATCACAGTGATACTTGCTGAGCTAAAAATAGAGTTTCCTGATGAGTAAAAACCAATGATGCCCGACAGATGGAGATCCCAAAGCTGACTGGAGTCACATCGACAAAACTAGCAGTTATCACCGATGACTAACTACAGAGTTGACCGACAGAATAGAGAGTTCAAAAAATGAAAAAATATCTAGCTGGCAGAGCTTAAGGATAGGCTTAATTGGTTGTTTTATTTGTTTTATTTGATCAGAGTTAAGTAATTTATTTAAAGAAGATTTGTACAGTTGGCAATAAGATAACTATGAGATAAATAAGGATTTATGCTTTAAATTAGATTGGCTGGATTGTTTTTCACGCCAAGAATCAAGAATCAAGAAATAATGAATATCATGTCTATATAAGAGAGAAGCATAATTCATTTCCATAATCACATACATGAGAAGGGGAGTGAATAGAAAGAGGATGCTGAAGAGAAAATGATGAAGAAGAAATTCATACAGTCCTGATCAATCAAGCTGAAGAAGAGCTAAAGAATTCTACAGACACCAACAAACAGTGAAGCACAACATCACAGAGTAGAAATTTTGGAGCACAAAGAATTGAATTGATACATTGATCAGAGAGGTAATGTACTTAAATAGATTTGAAAATCTGTAATTCAAGTTGCATTAGAAACAGGTCATAGTGTTTCAGTTTAAGCATTGAAGCATCAAGTCTCTTAACAGAGCAGGACTTAACAATCTTCTATATATTGAGGTACATCCCAAGGAGTGCCAAAAAGGTTGATTCATGAAAGTAGCATTGAAATTTCCTAAAGCCTATTAACAGTCTAAGAAGAAGGCTGATTCAAGGATGGTAGCAAGATTT
>MU226563.1:2034058-2049110 GCA_018584345.1 Thuja plicata
TAAAAGGAGAGCTCTCTCCTTCATTTTCATATCTTAGGTTTTCATGCTAAAGTTATGCTGCAAGTTTTGTAGGTCATTTGGAGCTCTTTGAAGACATTCTACATCCAAGCTTTGAAGACTTGTTATTGCATTTTCATTGTAGATGCATATTTTCTTTCATAGTTGCATTGTTATAGCATTCATAACTTCATTTCATAGCTTAGTTTCCTTTCATGCAATAGAATAATCTCACATAGTCTAAATAGGAAGGCTCGATAACACTTGTTCTTTCCTTTCATAGATTAGTTGCATTGTACTTTCATTTTCATAGACTAGTTTGCATTATCATGTAGATTTGCATTGCATTGCATACATTTGATTCATTGGAGATATTGGCATTCTTGCCCTTGTTTTCATTGTGAATCTCTCATTGTATGGTTTATTGGCAAGGTCATGAGTTTATAGCTCTAGCTGAGAGCAATTTTTACAAATCTTGCAACTCCATGCATAGAGAGCTATGGATTGATTTGTGAGGGCTCATTCTTGAGTTTCCTTGCATGTAAGGATTCATAGAAGTGCACTATTTTGTGTGTACACAAGACAATCAGCCTGAGCCTACTTATTTGATGACAAGGATATATGAAACCAAATTGATGCCCAAACATAAGCTATGTGTATTTGGAAGGTCCACATAATAGATCACAGCAGGCAATTGGAAGTTCATTCTCTGCACACAACCATTGATGATACCAGAAGCCGACATAATGTGAAAGGGATGCAAACAAGATAAGGTCAAGAAGAAAATTCAATAGAATTTCCAAGAAGTGTCATGAAAGGGTTGCAGGATACTTCAACGATGAGAAAATCAATGTAGCATTAACAACTGTATTCCTTAATAAGTGACACAAGACTTTTAAAATCTTTTGAGTAGATAAAATTGGCTGGAGTAAAGCTAGATTTCACAGTCTCTGCCTACATCCACCCTGCCAGTATCAATCTGAAGTACTCAAAATATCATACATTGATCCATTAAAAGTTTAATTTTTGTTGGATGTTGAAGTTGCAAGTGCCCGTCATAATGTGTATACAAAATATGGAATCACAAGATAATGCAGTGATTGTTTGATAGGGGAGTTTAAAGGAATTCATATACATACAAGAAACACCCATCAAACCTTTTTTCAAATACAGAACACCATGCATCCTTCACCCCTAATGCTCAAACAAGAATCTTTGAATAGATATGAGAAGTTACCAAGAACATTGAATCAGTCAAATAAATTTGGTCTTGTAAGAAGCAATGATTACAGGATTTATTCAATGAATTTTAGACAATGACAAGGGACGCTCATGAATGCATAGAGAAAGACATATGAATAATTTTTAAAGGAAATCTTCAATGAAGGTGTTATGATCTACATTCAGATAATTTTTTGAAAAGGTTTAGAACCTTCACACCAGTGTAGTAGCAAGTATGATATTGAATACACAACCTCTACTATTTACTCCTTTCCTTATGGACAATCCAAGAATTAGAACATAAACATGGGTATATACCGAGGTGTATCAAAAGGGGAAGTTTTTTTGGAGACCATTCTCATAGACTTGCTTGGAGATTATAGAATCATCATAACATATATTATGGTTTGTGGGCTCTGTGCTTCCTGGCATAATAGAGTGGTTTTTATTTGGAAGAATAAAATCCCTATTTCTCTGGGTGTGTAAAAGGCAACCTACAAAATTGCGATGAGTGTCGCTATTTTGTAGGCTCCCAAAACACTTGTTCTGATATGGCAAATGTGGTGTAAAGGTTGTTTTGTAGAATCTTAGATGAAGTGTGATCTCATCATCTACCATGATTGCAATATATTCCAAAAAAAATGAATTTTTTGAAAAGTCTTTGAACATCCCAATAGATGCAGTTAGTAATTTCACGATGGCCTTGAAGCAATGACATGTTTCCATCAAGTCACAGGGAATTTTCACTAGATTTCCTCAGAGAAATGCTCACAGAAAAAGGACACTCGCAGACTGCCTCATTATGAACCAAAAGGAAAGAATTGAGAAGGATGCAAATAAAAATGAAAAACCACAAACCCCAAATGTCATATTTGTCGAGAACTAGCACATAGATATTCATCATGAAACTTGAAGCAAAGAAATGTATACCATATGTTTGACAAACTATCATGGGGAAACTAAAATAGATGTAATGAAGTCACTCAACAATATGCTCAAGGACATTATGGAGGAATAAATTGTTTTCAAGGACACCCATCAAAGCATTTTGAAAGTGGATTTTGATGGATAAGGGAAATGCTATGGGTATGAGTATCGTATTAATGGGTTCACCTTACGAAAGGAAATACTTAAAAATATTTGAAAAGGATGAAAGCATATGAAATCCAAATTTAGAGGGAGTCTGGCATCTTCAGAAAGGTCAAGAAGTTGGTGAAATTTAGCTTCTAAGGAAATAGATGATTCAGTCAACTTGTGATAGACTCGATCATATTGATTGAGAGGGAGTTCACTATTGAAGGTAAAACAACTCTGAGATTATAGTAGTGGGAACTCGTGGATAGAATCACCGATGAGATGTACATGGATAGAATCCCTAATTAAGACATTCCATACATCATGAGACTACAAATCATTGAGATAAACATCATACTAGAAGTCTTTATTATCTTCCCTCGAGTCCAAGAGGGAGTGTTAATGTTGTGGCCTTGGAAAAGATCAAAATGCATTTTATGCTAGCCGATGTAACCTTATGACTATTTAGATTATTCATATTGGTTCTCTCAGGAAGGAAGGTATGAAGTGACATGGCTCTTCATAGACATGGCTATGGCTCTGTAGGATTCTCTGACACAGAGGGAGTGGGCCATGTTTTGTTGGTTCTCTAGTAATCAAGAAATTGTAGCAAAAAATTATGATTATTACCATGTGAGAAGGATATATGTCAGAGGGAGAAGCTACAAGATCAAATTAAGTTGGAACCCCAGGATCTTGGTCAGTGTACCATGTCAAGATGGTGTATACCTTGTAAAGCTCAAAATTCACCTAGACTATGATATAGTGCAAACAAATACAATTCAGTGGAGAAAAGATGACCAATATTCTTACCAAGCCCCTTGCTAGACAGAAGATTGTGTACTTTCAGATAACCTTGGTGTGTTGAGGAGAAAATCCTTAGCTAAAAAGAAGGTTTCAGCTTCAGTGATCCATCATCTTGTATCTTAAATGATTCTTGTCTTTGATAGACATGTCCAAGGTGGAAATCTTGGTTTCCACTCCACTCTCTACAATGAGCCATGATTGATCCAACCTCTGAGAAGAGTCAAGGTGGATTTCATATGTATAAGCTTATGGGTTCATTCATTTTGTGTTATATTATGAAAGGTGATGATCTTTCATATGTGTTGGGTTACTATTGCTAGGTGATGACTTAGATAATAGCTTAATCTAGTGTCAGGTATGACTGTGTATTGTAGTCACTAGTCTTGACACTGAATTTTTTGGAGTTGTTAAATCCAGTTCTGAATTGGTCAGGGATTATAACATATGAATCAAGATTAGACTACATTAAATTTTTGTCCCAGAATGTGCCAGATATCTTGATTGTTATCACTAAATCTACTTCTAAATTGGTCAGGGATTGTGATAACTCTTCTATCAAGATGAGTACATTATATTAATGTCCCAAGATGTGTCGGATATCTTGATATGAATTCATATTTAAAGTTATCATTTAATCTAGTTCCAAATTTTGTCGGGGATTATGATAACATGTGCCTCAAGCTTTGATCTGAATTGCACCGAATATCTTGACACCATTAAGTTATCCTCTAATCCAGTTCCAAATTGAGTCAGTGATTATGATAACAAGTGATTCAAGTTTTGATTCAGATTGCGCTGAATATCTTGATACTTATGTTTATCACCAAAATCTAGTTCTGAATAAGTTGGGGATTGTGATAAATTTTATTCATAAGGCTAAAATTACGTTCTGGATCATGCCAAAAATCCTGATTGATCATATGAGTGAAATCTAGATCTGAGTTAAGTTGGCGATTTAATAACACTCACACTTTTGTTTATCAATCCACTCTCGCTAAGAGGGAGTGTTCAAACAAATAGCATTGATTTGATTGATATAATCAAATAAGTTATATTGTTATTATTCTATCATACATGTATATATATATATATTATCATTACTAATTAAATTGACAACAATCTATTTAACCGAGCGACATGATTAAATGGAAGTAATCAACTCAGTCGATAAAGATAATATTATTTTTATATAACTATCAGTGGATAGTTAATGTAACATATATATGTGTGTGTGTGTGTGTGTGTGTGTGTTACATTAACTATCAATCGATAGTTAAATGTAAGTCCATGCATTAATATATATTGGGCCGAACATTATATGCACCACTTCATATGAGGCATGTCTACGTATTGACATGGCTCTAAGTGGCTTCGACCACGTAGATTCATGTCTCTACGTAGAGATTCCCTTGAATGATATTTAAATGAATCATGTGTTGAGAGGAAAGCAATCAATTACAACGACATTGTCTTCTCTTCTGTAACACACAACAATATATAATCAGTAAAATACATACAACGTATAGCACAATAATAAGCACCATATTTTCTCTATAGGATGATCTTGATTTTACAACACAAAATAACATTGGTTCGCAAGTGTCCTTAACTGATTTAATGCAATGTAAACAAAACATTAAGGAAAGATTGACTGATTTCATTGGTAGATTTAAGCATTTGTGTGCTCAAATTTCTTATCTTGTTCCTCATATTGATATTCAGTATATGTTTGTTTTAAATTTACAAAAGGATATTAGAGATAAGATTCTACTTAATGAATTTACCTCTTTTCAACAACTTTGTGCAGCACTTCATCATTATCAATTACAAGTGAGTCAATTTTAGAGAAACACTTTAATGGCTCCCGCTACAGTTGATAAGAGTGGTGTTGCTCCTAATCCTCATAAGTTTCAAAAACCTAACAACTATGTCACAATCATAAAATAGATGAATGCAGTTGCTGATTAAGTTGTTGTTGCATCCAACAATGCCACTTCTGTATCCACTGCTTTCCATATGAATCATACATTTACTCCTCTCTCTAAATCTTTACATTTTATTTTGAGTAGGTTGTTAAGTGCTAATATGATTACCTTGCCTCATATTTGACCTCTTCTCCCTACCATGATAGCATCAAAATCCTTTGATTCTAAAGCTTTTTTTTCAATACCATCGACAAAATGGTCATGATATTGAAAAATTTTATTCTCTAAAGCATAAGGTTCAAGACTTAATCGATTATAATGCTTTTTCTATTGATAATTCTGATGGTAATGGGAAAAAATTTGTCTCTCCTCCTAATCAAAACCTTCAAATTTATACAAATCATTTACCTACACATGATACTAATACCATCGCTCAACCATCTTCTATGGATATTGTTTACGATTCAAAGATGGATGACCTCAATCACATTGTTAATCATGTGGAGTGCATTGTTTCACCTCAACCTACTATTCAAGATCCTTCACCTCCACTTCAACTTCAAGTTCCACCTAAACCTAAAAAAAAAACTAAGGTTAAATGACCTAGGGAACTCTCAATTACCTTTGATGATGCTGAGACAATTAAGGTTCCTAATGGTCCCCTTTATATTTATGCTAGGATTGCTAA
Organism: Thuja plicata; assembly: GCA_018584345.1. NCBI lineage: Eukaryota > Viridiplantae > Streptophyta > Pinopsida > Cupressales > Cupressaceae > Thuja > Thuja plicata. The sequence continues at coordinate 2,039,771 of MU226563.1, forward strand.
GATGCCTACGTGTGGTTGTCTTGTTGATCCGACATCTTTAATAAATTTCATTACTAAGGAAAACCTTTTTATGAAAAACCTACAATGTGATTGTTATGATACATCTGATGCATGGATTCAAACTTGTAATGGTTTTCTCTATCTTGCACTTGGTTCTATTAACTTTCCTTTTGAACTTTGTGGTAAAGTTGTAGATACTACCTTCATTGTTGTTCCTACTTCTAATCAATTTCAAGTCAAATTTGGTTTTCCTTGGATAACTTCTATCCATTCTATTGCTTCTCCTATTCATAAATTTTTTAAGTTCATTCATAATGGAGAAATGAAAATGATTAATCATAGTTTGTATCAACCTTCTAGGCCTAGAGATTTTGCTACTCTTGATTTCTTTTGGCCTTCATTACCTAATTCATGTCCTCCTCACCTTGACAACCTTTTTGTTCATATCAAGCCTATAAACATCTCAAGATTTTTGAGTTAAGCATGCCTTAGATAGATCTTAACCGTGGTATTTTTCCCACTCCTATACCTCCTTTATCCATTACAGCTAGCTCTATTACTCAACCTCCCAGTGTTTCTTCTCAGCCTACTGTGAATCCTACCAACCCTCTTATTGAACCTATGAAGGAACCAATTTTTATTCCTCCTAGTTCTCAACATGTGTCAAACAAAGTGAAGTGTAACAAATCTTCTAATGAACATCGTAAGAAGTGTAGATCTAATGCCATGGGCCCATGCTTCTATTCTTCAAAATTCTTTACCTTCTTTTGACCAACCTATGCCTGATGTGTTGGAAGAATTTAATGTTCACAATGATGTTAAGATGAATGAGTATGATGATCCTATTGACATATTAGATCCTATTTTAATTAATCTTGATGAGTATCTATGGGTTTCACAGTGAAAGAATCGTTAATACCAACATGAGTAGACTAGAACATGAATCTATGTTGATGATCTATTTGCGTTTGCCAATTGCCATAGGGGAGTATGGATTGGCCCCATATACACTTATCTGGGTATCCCTTGTCTCTCATTCAATTGGGTTACTTAGATCGATCTTTTCTCCCACAATTCCCTTGACTCGGGTTCAATTCGATTAGTATACTCTTCATGATCCTATTGATCTTAGTGATGAATATGAGACCATCAATCTTGATACTAATTTACCTCATATGCTTTCAACTCAATTGATAATTACACCTAGTATTGAACATCACAATTCTCAAGAGGATCCTGATGACATGTAACTAATTGAATGTTTGAAGATATTAAGTTGATCAAAAAAATGCAGAAGGATAATGCAAGACATTAAATTAGTTAATAGATTTTATTGTCATTGATGTCAACTTGATATAATCTAATTGGTTATAATCAAAGTGTAAAATAATTCAAAGGGTCAGAGAGATAAAGATTATGCTTTCTATAATGCATAAAAGAAAAGCATTCACATTGTGACTACAAACATCGACAGTCAGTGGAACCTGATGGATAGAGATCACTGAAAGCCAAGTCACAATGATGCTCGATCAAGAAAACCAATGAGCATTACTGACAAGTAGAATCACAAGCAAACCCGATGGCTAGAAACATAGTGTAAACTGACGGAGAAGCCCGAGGAGATTTGGAGTGTTGACTGACGCTATCAGAGAGTTAAACCAAAATTAACTTGAGTTCATAAATCACAAAATATCTAGCTGGCAGAGCTAAATATAGATTTAACTGGTAGTTATCATTTTTTTCATCGATAAGATAAACCAAAGATAAGTGATTGATTTAAAGTTGATTTTTCCAGTTGGCAAGAAGATCTTAGCGAGATAAAACAAGGGTTTTTCTTTAAATCTAATTGGAAATAATTGTGGATCACACCAAGATCAAAAAGATCAAGAACCTAACAATGGCAATATCATTTCTATTTAAGAGACAACTCAATTCATTACGAATGGGTTGTGGTGAAGAAATGAGCAAGAGGATGCTAAAGAGAACATGATGAAGAGCAACTTCATAGAGTGCTAACCAACAAGCTGAGGAAAAGAGCTAAATAATTCTACAGACACCAAGCAACAAAGAACAACATCACCAAGTAGAATTAAAGTGGAGCAAAGGTATAAACAGAGTTATATTGATCAGAATAGTTTGTGAGATTGCAATAGATCTAAAAATCTACAAGTATAAGTTGTATATGTGAATAGATCATACTGTTTGAGTTTAACCATTGATTCAGAAAGTCTCTTAACCAAGTAGGATTTAAAGATCCTTTCTATATTGAGATACATCCAATGGAGTATCAAAAATTTTGATCTTGAAGATAGCATGAGATGCTAGGTACCTATTGATAGACCAAGTGAGTGTTTGATCAAGGATGATATGGTAGCATAGAGATGCCCGATATCAAGTGACAGAATAAACTTTTAAATCCTCTAACAAGGTCACACCTAATAGTGTGTTTGTAACCTTTAATAAGGTTGTCTCTTCACTGAGCTCACTTTAGAAGAGTGAAAATTTTGGGTTACCGGTCCCAAGTGGTTTTTACCTTAACAAGGCTTCCATTTTAAAAATTCATGTGTCAATGTGTTTATGAGTCATTACTTTAGTGTTTTGGATTACACTTAACTTAATTGGATTGATCGGTATACTCTAGATAATTTACTATCTTTCGGTAAATTGATAGACTTCTATTCGGTAAATCTACAGTAGGTGATTTTGCAAAGCATTCCGAGTAGTAGTAAATTGATATAAGTATTTGGAGGCATTCATCTTATAGGACTGAAGATAATTAGAGGTATAATTTTGTGGTACTAAGTTTTAAGGGTTGATTATTGGAATATTTTTTAGGCCACTGATTCACCCCCCACTCTTAGTTATTACTAAAAATTGGTATCAGAGCTTGTGTGCTTAGAAAGGGAGTTGAACAGCTCAAGCAAAAGATCACAAGATGTGGCCAAGTTGAATAAAGACAACTTTATATCATGGAAAAGAAGAATAAGACTCTGCCTATCAGGTATTCGAAATCATGTTGTTCAATACTTAGATACTGAATATGTGTTTCCTACAGGACCTCATACTCTTGAGCAATTAAGAGTCAAGCATGAGCATAACTGCATGATGATAGAACTTGCATCATCACTCTTCGATACTAAGTTTGAAGATGTCAAAACCTACACCTCTGCAAAGAAAATGTGGGATAAGTTGAAGCTTGTACATGGAGGAGATGTCAATGTAGTCAGAGCAAAGGAAAAAAGCCTAAGAGGGAGGTTTGATGACCTAAGGATGAAAGAAGGAGAAAACATTACTCAATATAGCTATAGAATCAAAGAGGTAGTAAATTCTATCTGAGGAGTTGGAGGTGTACATGAAGAGGAGACAGTGGTAAGAAAAATATTAAGAACCTTATTGCCTATTTATTCTATTAGAGTTTTTGCTATTCAAGAAATGAGAGCAGTTGCAAACAATACAGTTACTATAGATAGTCTGATTGGTAGACTAATTTCATTTGAGATGAATAACTTTGACAATAGTGTCTTACCATCCATAGAATCTGCATTCAAATCTTCTCTAAAGATAAGTAACTAAAGTCATAGACATGTTGTTAGAAATTATATTGATAGTGATAATGAGGATCAAGGACTTGATGAAATTGAAGCACTTATGGCTAGAAGATTGCAAAGAGGAAAATGCAGATATAAAGGTAAATTACCACTTGTATGTTTCAATTATAAAGAGGTTGGACACTTTGCTGCAAGATGTCCAAACAGACAAAAAGATGATAGAGGAAATGACAGACCTTATAAGAAGAAGTTTGATAAAGGTGAAAATAGAGAATACCAGAGCAACCAACAATCTGACAAGAGAGATACCCAAGACTACAAGGACAAAGGGAAGAAAGCATGTTACCTAGCTGAGAGAAAAGCTGATGACACTGATACCGAATCAGAAGAAGACATTGAGATGGTATTTGTAGCCATGAAGGATGATTCAGATGAAGATGAACAAAGGTATGTAGAAACCGCACTCATATCTAAAGTTAGTAAAAATGATGTCTAGATCATAGATAGTGGCTACACTCACCATATGACCAGTGATAAACAAAAGTTTGAGACTATTGAATACTATAATGGTGGTTCAATGAGAATGGGTAATGATACACCTTATCCAATTGAAGGTAAAGGAACCATAATGTTGAATAACCTGATAAAATGTGAAAATGCTTACTGGGTTAAAGGACAAAATTACAATTTGTTAAGTGTTTCTCAGTTGAACAATTTAGGTCATAGAGTAGCATTTGAAAATAATAAGGCAAAGATCTTCAATGAATCATGAAGATTGATTGGTACCGATGAGCATAAAAAAGGTAACCTTTTCTATCTTGATGACACTAACACCACTTGTTTGATGGCTGGAAATGTAGACTTATGGTTGTGGCACAAAATATTGTGTCATGTGAACTTTGACAACATGATAAATATGAGAAACAAAATAAATGTTAGAGGCTTATCGACAATGACTAAGCCCAAGCATATCATGTGCAAAAATTGTCAAAAAAGGTAAGATGACAAAGTCTAGTTTCAAGAGCAAAACCCATACATCCACTACAATTCTAGAATTAGTCCATACAGATCTATATGGACCAATGAGGACAAAGAGATACTATGGAGATAGGTATTTTATTCTCTTTGTTGATGATTTCTCTAGAATGATGGCAGTCATGTTTTTAAAAGATAAATCATAAGCATTTAAGATGTTTAAATGGTATAAAGCAATGGTTGAAAAAAAAAGTAAAAATAAATTGAAATGTTTAAGGTCAGATAGAGGAGGAGAATTTACTTCAAAAGAATTCACTAACTATTGCAATGAGCATGGAATTAAAAGACATGTTTCTGCACCAAGGACACCATAGCAAAATGGAATTGCTGAGAGGAGAAATAGATCAATTGTTGACTGTGCAAGAACATTGATGATTGAGAAAATCATCACTCAAACATTCTAGAGGGAAGCTGTCAGTACTATTGTCTATACACTAAACAAAGTACAATTGAAGAAGGACACAAAGAAGACACCCTATGAGCTTTGGTATGGTCATACACCCAATGTAAGTTACTTTAGAATCTTTGGTGATCAATGTTATATATTGAAGGATGATAGAAATGGAAAACTTGACTGCAAAAGTGAAGAAGGTATCTTCCTAGGGTATTCAACCAAAAGCAAGGCTTATAAATGTCTTAACAAGTCATCTAACAAAATCATTGAAAGTGCAAATGTGAAAATAGATGAATTTGCAGAAAAGAATGATAAGGAAAGAAAAAAGGAACTAGAGGAATACAACAAGTTTGTCTATACAAAACCTGACACTCTACCCGAGCAACAGTGTGTCACTCCCAAGCATTAGAATATTTCACCCGAGCATCAGGATGCAATTACCGATGATTAGGATAATACTCAAGATGATGTTCTGAACAATGGAGATGAAAATGAAGGTGAAGAAGATAATCAGAATCATGAACACAGAGCTGAACCAAAACTTTCCAAGCATGTTAGAAGCCATCATCCACATAATCAAATCATAGGAGAGAAGAAGACTAGAACAAGAACAGGAAGTAAGTCACTTAACACCAGATGTTTACTTTGTGATTTTGAGAATAAATCTATTTACAATGCACTTGAGAATGAAGAATGGGTCAGTTCTGTGAATGAAGAGATAGAACAGATTGAGAAGAACAATACATGGACACTAGTATCGAGACCAGATGACAAGAATTTCATTGGTACCAAATGGATATTTGGAAAGAAGCTAAATGAGAATGGAGAAGTCACTAGACACAAAGCAAGATTAGTATGCAAGGGATATGCACAAGAAGAAGGTATTGATTATGGAGAAACCTTTGGACCTGTTGCTAGACTAGATGGAGTTAGAATCTTACTTTCTTATGTTGCATTTAAAGGATTCAAGGTATACCAAATGGATCACAAATCTACATTCCTAAATGGAATATTGGAAGAAGAGGTATACATTGAACAACCAGAAGGATTTGTTAATCCAGACAAGAAAAACATGGTATGTAGACTACACAAAGCCTTGTATGGATTGAAACAAGCACCAAGATCCTGGTATGAAAGACTTCACTCATATCTCATTAGCATAAAAAAATTTAGAACAAGTGAAAATAGCAATCTATACTTAAAAGAAGATACCGATGGTAATATTCTGATTGCTGAAATTTTTGTTGATGATATCACTTTTGGAGGGAATGAATTGTTATACAAATCCTTTTATGATGAAATGAGCAAGGAATTTGAAATTTTTATGTTTGGAGAGATCAAATTCTTTCTTGGTCTACAGATTCTTCAACAAGATGCAGGCATATACATCACTCAGTCCAAAAACATCAAGGAAGTGCTAAAGATATTCAAGATGGAAGATTCCAAACCAGTTGGAACACTTATGGCTACTGGATGCAAGCTGGCAAAAGAAGACAAGAAAAATGAGGTAAATCAGACCTTATATAGATCAATGATTGGCAAACTGATGTATGTTGTTTATACCATACCAGATATAGCACATGTAGTGGGGATAGGTGCAAGATTCTCTGCTAATCCCAAAAAATCACATATGACTACTGTCAAAAGAATTTTGAGATATCTGAAGAACACCAAGGACTATGGCTTATGGTACAAAAGAGAAGGAAAAATTGAGCTACAAGTCTATACAGATGTTGATTGGGCTGGAAACATTGATGACCAAAAGAGCACAACTAGAGGAGCATTCTTCATGGGTGACAGACTTGTCACATGGATAAGCAAGAAGCAAGGATGCATCTCTCAGTCTACTGCAGAAGCAGAGTATTTGGATGTTGCTGCAAATTGCACTAATATTGCATGGATCAAATAATTACTGGAAAGTATGCATATAAAGATCCTTGAACCAGTGATTATCTATTATGATAATACCAGTGCAATAAACATTTCTAAGAATCCTGTCATGCATGCTAAGACTAAACATATTGCTATCAAGTATCACTATCTAAGGGAATAAGTGCAAGAAAAGGAAGTGACACTATAATATGTTTAATCAAAGGAATAGTTAGCTGACATATTCACCAAGACATTACCAAAGGATACTTTTGAGTATCTAAGACAGAGACTGGGGGTTCAACCCTTTTCTATTAGTTAGTAATCTGACTAGGAGGTTGCATCAGCCTATACCACATCTGAAGATCAGTCATGTTGATGCAAACACTGAGATGGAAAGCAACAGATACATCTGTACATTGCAAGGTACATATCTACACTGAAAATTAGAACATTGTATTGCTAATAGATAGAGAAATTCAAGAAATATATTATGTAAAGGGATGGAAGATGATATAGATGATAAAATAAGGAGAAGTATTCTTGTTTGGCATTGTTGTCAAAAGGAGAGAAATATCTCATTATCATACAAAAAGGGAGAGATGTTCTCATTACCATCAGGGAGAGATGATATCATTATAAAAAGGAGAGATATGATAAAAGGAAAGATTATATCATTATCCATGAAGAGAAGTTCCTGAGAATAAAAAATGAAGAGTTAATCAATATTCTAAGGGAGAGAAATTGATTACACATGAAATATCCATCTAAGGGAGAGAAGTAACAAAGGGAGAAATTTCAAACAAAGAGAAAGAATGTTGTCAAAGGAAAAAGAGATTATAAAGAAGAGGAACAATCAAGGTAGAACACATATCAGAACAAACATATTAGATGATACATCTATCCAGTGAAGGGATTAAAGATTGAATACAACCACTCTGCATGAAACAAATCTAAGCTAATTTTGAGCTTACTGAGAGCCACACATTTGTAATAGTTACATTATGAAATGTTGATGAAACCATATATTTCATATTGTATTAGTGATAATATAGTATAATAATGTAGTATGTTGTCATCAATGCCAAAGGGAGAGATTGATGACATGTAACTGATTGAATGTTTGAAGATATTAAGTTGATTACTGAAATGCAGAAGAATAATGCAATACAATAAATTAGTTAATGGATTGTATTGTCATTGATGTCAAATTGATATAATCTAATCGATTATAATCAAAGTGTCAAAGACTTTAGAGGATCAGAGAGATAAAGATTATGCTTTTTGTAATGCATAAAAGACAAGAATTCACATTGTGACTACAAACACTGATGGTCAGTGGAACCGAATGGATAGAGGTCACCAACAGCCAAGTCACAGTGATGCCCAAGAAAGAAAACTGATGAGCATTATCGATGACCAGAATCACATGCAAACTCGGTGGCCAGAAACATAGTGTAAACTGACGGAGAAGGCCGAGGAGAATTAGAGTGTTGACCGACGCTATCAAAGAGTTAAACCAAAATTAACTTGAGTTCAGAAATGGCAAAATATCTAGCTAGAAGAGCTAAATATAGAGTTAAATGATAGTTATCATTGTTTTCATAGACAAGATAAGCTAGAGGTAAGAGATTTATTTAAAGTTGATTTGCCCAGTTGGAAAGAAGATCTTGTAGGATTTGAGAAACATGCAAATCCACAGAACCTGAATACACCTGCATGCAAATAACCTGATACAAAGTAGAAGCACAAAAAATGAAAAGGTAGAACTCAGAGATGCTCTAAAGAAGAGTCACAATATTATTCTCTAAGTTATGAAAAAACATTACAAAGTTTAGCCTATAAAGGTGAACAAACCCTAAAACAAAAATGCTAGGTTGCGCAATATAATTAATATAAAGTATTAATTATATGCACCTAAGAGATAGCTTAAGAAAAAAAGAGTAAGTAAACTAACTGATTACTCTAACACCCCCCCTTAAGCGAAGCTTAGGAGGTAAGCTAACCTAGCACAGCTAAGAAAGCAAAATAAATGGGTCCCGACAACAAGGCCTGATCAGGTACCCAACAACAAAGAAATCTCTGTAAACCGGGGAAATAGAGAAAACCCAGTGGAAAAAAACCTACCCCAAAAAGAGATGTAAAAGTAAGCAAAGACAAAAATAATGACTTCAAGAGACTCTCTCAAAGCCAGTAGTACAATGTGTGCTGCCAACCCCCCGTGAGAGAGGGTCGAGGCTCCAAAGCCCCACCAGAATGAAAGAACCCCTGGATCAATGAACAAACCACCTTGACTCCAATACAGAGGAGAGAAAGGAAGTGGGCACTAAAGAGGTGACCTCAAAAGATGAGGTGTCACTGGAAGGCCGAGCTGATGCTCAAAGGAGTAGACATGAGGATCCTAAAAGGGAATCCCCAATGTAAGAGGTATGACAGGTGTGCTGACACTGTCAGCAAAGAGGAGATGAGTGTCCTCTGAAGAGTCCTCAACAAC
>MU226563.1:2049692-2090642 GCA_018584345.1 Thuja plicata
TGCATGACCCTGTCCAAAATCCTATCCAGATGTCAAAGAAGAGGCAGAAGACTGAAAAGCGGACCCCTGTGAGGTGGAAGAGGATGGAGAGGAAATAGTGCTCTTCTGAAGGAGAGCTTGCAAATCTGCAATCTATTCCTCATAGCCATCGAATCTCTTCTGAAAACACTGGGACTCATCATGGGGCCCCTTCTGACAATATGAACAAGTGGGGTTCTAAGACTTTTGTTTCTCCTTCTTAGAAGAAGATGGTGGGCCAGTAGAGTGCTGAGAAGAGGAATCAGCTATCTGCTTTGGCTTTAGCTTCTGTGTATCCTGAGATGACTTGGCAAGCAATGCCTGTGACTGTAAACCTATAAGAGAATCCATCTGACTGAGCTTGGACTGCTCACGAGTTAACCTGTCACAGAAGGTCTCAAAAGAGGGTATAACATGCCGTGCACCCAGTGCATCCATAGTGGAGTAGAAGGTAGAAGTGAAAATCTAATAAGGACCATGAAGCTTGGAGAGTATCAGGAAGATACACTCATCATCTAACTTCATCTTTCTAGAAACCTGTAGAATAGATCAAAGAGACTTGAACTTCATCAGGAAGTCCTCTATGCTGGTGAATGAGTCAGGTGCCAAGGAGGTGAACTCTGCATCTATCTGGAGAATTCTGAACTGATCCATGGTGCCAAACAAGGTGGAGAACTTATCTCACATATCCCTGGGTGTAGTCAGACCATCTAGGTGGAACAACAACCCATCTGAAATGTTCATGGCAATGAGGCCCATTGCCTCATCCATCCTATTTCTGTGCATAAGTGCCTCATAAGGCCTTTGAAGAACTGGTTGAGCCGCATCCATGTAGGACCATAAACCTTGTGACATGAGGAGTCTGGTCATATGTGGCTTCCATGTGTGGTAGTTATGAGGTGTCAGTCGGGCCACAGAGGGGTCCAACATTGAAAGAAGAATAAGACGGAAGTATAAAGGTCTTTCTGAAGGAAATTGTAGAAAGTAAAATGCACCCCCCATAATGTATAATCCTATCCCTCGTACACCACAAATTACTATGAAAGCATAAGAAATGAGAAAAAACCTGAGTTCCAGAAGTAGAACAGGAGCACAAGGGAAGGTATGACTTTGACTGCAAAAAATAGAAATCAAATGGAAAAATTAGGAAATGAGACCTATACCAATGTGACGGGCTCAAAAACACCTTTCTGACGATATTTTGTTTTTCAAAAAAGGACACCGTATGCCCAATTTATGAGCAAAAAACTGATAGGTACCCTGAAGAGTGAGCTTGCTGGAAAAAACCAGTCCCTGGGCTAAATTTGACGCCCGTATGGATGTCACCGGGTTGTCTGAGCGGCACCGTTGGTGGTGGTGGTGGCTGGGCGGCTGTCAGGTGGCTCGCGGGTGGTGCTACGGCTGGGCAACACTGAGGCGGCATAGCTGGCGGAGGTTGCGGCCGAGCGGAGAGGAGTCTGCGGCCGGGTGGCGTGCGGGTCGGGTGCGAGCGGTGGCCGAGCGGCCGGGTGGCGGCGGCAGGCCCGGGTGGCGGCGCGGTTGCAGCAGGGTGGCGTGCTGGCCAGTGGCTAGGCGCGGGAGGCGTGCCCAAACTTTTTTTTAAAAATGTGATTTTTTAAATCTTTTTCGAGTTTTTGCCTCGATTTTTGTGCCTGTACGGCCCTAGAAGGCAATTTTTTTTTCTTGTGGTCACTGTGACCAAAATAGTCAAAATTTATATGTTATTTGACTCTCCCAGGCCTTCTGAATGCAATGGTGGAGTCTGTTTCAGCTCTAACAGCTTCAAAAAATGGCGCCTCCTTAGAAATGACAAAAAAAACCCAGAGAGGCTATGACTGATGTCTTCGAATCGCGACTTCAAAAAACCTTCAAACCAGGCAGCGACAGGGTGGCTCTGATACCATGTAGGATTTGAGAAACATGCAAATCCACAGAACCCAAATACACCTACATGAAAATAACCTGATACAAAGTAGAAGCACAAAAACTGAAAAGGCAGAACTCAGAGATGCTCAAAAGAAGAGTCACAATATTATTCTCTAAGTTATGAAAAAATATTACAAAGTTTAGCCTATCAAGGTGAACAAACCCTAAAATAGAAATGCTAGGTTGCGCAATATAATTAATATAAAGTATTAATTATATGCACCTAAGAGATAGCTTAAGCAAAAAAGAGTAAGTAAACTAACTGATTACTCTAACAGATCTTAGTGAGATAAAACATGAGTTTTTCTTTAAATCTAATTGGAAATAATTGTGGATCACGCCAAGATCAAGAAGATCAAGAACCTAACAACGGTGATATAATTTCTATTTAAGAGATAACTCAATTCATTACGAATGTGTGTGGGTGAAGGAATGAGAAAGAGGATTCTAAAGAGAAACTGATGAAGAGAAACTTCATATAGTGCTGATCAATAAGCTGAGGAAAAGAGATAAAGAATTCTGCGGACACCAAGAAATAGAGCACAACATCACCCAAGCAGAATTAAAGTGGAGAAAAGGTATAAATAGAGTTATATTGATCAGAATAGTTTGTGAGATTATAGTAGATCTAAAAATCTGCAAGTATAAGCTGTATATGTGAACAGATCATACTATTTCAGTTTAACCATTGATTCAAAATGTCTCTTAACCAAGCAGGATTTAAAGATCCTTTCTATATTGAGATACATCTAATGGAGTATCAAAAATTTTGATCATGAAGATAACATGAGATGCCAGATACCTATTGACAGGACAAGTGAGTGTTTGATCAAGGATGGTAGCATAGAGATACCCAATATCAAGATACAGACTAAACTTTTAAATCCTCTAACAAGGTCACACCTAACAATGTGTTTGTAACCTTTAACAGGGTTGGCTCTTCACCGAGCTCACTTTAGAAGAGTGAAAATTTTGGGTTATCGGTCCCAAGTGGTTTTTCCCTTAACAGGGTTTCCACGTTAAAAATCCATGTGTCAATGTGTTTATGAGTAATTACTTTAGTGTTTTTCATTACACTTAAATTAATTGGATTGATCGGTATACTCTAGATAATTTACTGTGTTTCAAAAAATTGACAGATTGATATTCGGTAAATCTACTGTAGAAGGTTTTGCAAAGCATTCCGAGCAGTAATAAATTGATATAAGTATTTGGAGGCATTCATCTTATAGGATTGAAGATAACTAGAGGTATAATTTTGTGGTAATAATTTTTAAGGGTTGATTATTGGAATATTTTTGAGGCCACTGATTCACCCCCCCCTCAATTATTACTAACAGATCCTTGTTTGAAACTGGCTATTATTCCTACTGTATTGGTTATACTCCCTCTTGTGAGTTTCCCACCTTTCCTAAATGATATAAACCGAGATGGGGAGAGCAGGCAATGTGCCTAATTGGCTTATCCTTCATGGTAGCCCTTTTTTTGTTTGCCTACTATATTGTGCTTTTCCCGTAATGTGTTTGCTAAATGTTTGTTAGACTCTTTTATAAGAACCTTCTTACTTTGTTGGTACAAGGAGATAAAGGAATCAAACCTATTGTAAAATTCCTCTATATGTATCTTTACTCTTCTATATGTTGTTTTCATGCTATATTTTACTTGTGCTATTGTTTGTAAATGTTTTCCTTGTTTAGTCTGCTTGGATCTGCCACATGGTAGCACTGATTCTTTTTGGTCTCCATGTTGCAGTCCAAAAAGATTCTTCTTCATAACTCTTGAGTTTTCTTTCCTCCATTGTGATTGTAGTTATTCTTTCTTTGGGTAATGATGTCAATTCATTTGCAATAATATCATATCTATATATAAATATTATCTTATGATCATACTGACCCCATAGTAGGTAGATCCCTTTTGTGTTCTTTGTATGTTTATGTGGTATTTCCCTTGATTTGTCTTCATTTGGGGGCATTTCATAGTGGAAATGAATCAGTAGAGTTGTTTGTGTTTTTGTTAAAGCCATTTCTTCTGTTTAAGTGTTAGTAATGAATTTAACGTGGGGGCATACACTCTATTCACTTTTTGCACACATGCACCTTTCAAAATATGTTTAAACTTAAAACTTTCTCCCTTTATGGATTAAAGACTAATCCTTAAAGCATAGATTTTTACCTTATAGGATCTCTTGATCCCTCCAATTTAAATTTATACGGATCTCTTGATCCCTCCAGTTTTAGTTTACAATGTTTTGATCCCTTAAGGTCATAAGGTGTCCTTAAGACCAGATCTCCCTGATAGGTTGACTAGTGAGTAGCCACATTCACTAGGCGGTTCAACTCCATCTTTCCAGTTGCACTGTCTCCTTTTGTGGTTCACAATGGGACATAAGTTCTCATTGGGCAAGGTAATCACATGCTCTCTCTTTTTTCTCCTTAATTGGTGATTTCTCTCTTATCATGATCTTAGGGTTGATAAAGACTTAAGTCCCTGGGGGGTTGAGGATTCCTTTGTCCCTTTTGATTTCAATAAGATTATATGTTCTTTATGATCTCCTTTACCAAGAATTTTCATTGAGTTCATACTCTTGCTAAAGTGGGGGCTAAATGTATAGTCAGAAAATGGAAGCACTTTAAATGTAGACTAGTTTAGCCTTCCGAGAAGTGGTTTGGGGTCATGTCAAGTGCCTTGAATGGGTCTCTGACTTGGATCTAGATTTTTCCCCTGTTCCGCCCCATTTCCCACTTTTCCAGCATGTTTCTAACACCCTAAACTGCAAACTGGGATTTTTGACCTCAGGGTCAAAGTCGACCTTTCTAGGTCAAGGTTGACCTTGACCTTGACCTAGGTTAGAATTGACCTTTTTCTAACCTAAGGTCCATATTTCAGGTTCCTAGGGTTTATGGATGTCAAACTTTGGAAAGACTTAATTCCTGCTTCTGGGTCGTCTATTTCAGTCTTCGGAGAAACAATTCTTAAATTATATTTAATATAGGTCCTCTTCTAGGGGTATAGGTCTAATTGGAATTTAATTCTCCTATGTAGGCCTCTCTATTAGATTGTTCCCTAGATTCATATATAAGGAAGCCTCCTTCTCTCCTTTTCTCTAGCCATAAGCAAAAACAATCTAAGACATGGACTTGAAGAGTTAAGAAGTGAAATCTAAAAGTTAAGAAGCATGATTTGATGCAAGCCAAGTAGCCATTGAAGAATTCATCTATTCTCAAGCATTCAAGCACTTCTCAATCACTCAATTCATCAAGGAAATCCATTGGTAGCCATTGAAGGATTCAAGCTCTATGGAGCCCTCTTGTTGAAGATTTCTCCATCCACATTCCTCCAAGCCTCTTCCTATTCCAAGATCCATTCAAGATTGGTGTTGAAGATCTACAAGCAATTGATTTGAGACATCCTACATCCTACATTATACATTCTACATTCTACATCCATTTGGTGCATACATACTTGTGGATACACAGATTTGAATCCGCTACAAGGGTTTCCATACAAGCAAGGTTAATTTGTTCATTTACTTTGTTTTTTTTATGAAATTTCAATTATACTTTAAGGTTAATTCCAAAACTGTGGTTTGACCAAGGCAAACCCCTCCCCCCAACAAACAAATCTATTTTTCTTGTGGGTACAGGTTCGGAAGAGTGAGTTAGAGTGCAGATTTGGATACCCTTTTCAGCAAACTATCAAGATCCAGAAATAGATTTTTTCAGAGGTTTTAGAGGTTGATTCTGCCCTAGGTCAGAATAAAAAATTCTGGGTCAATGGTGACATTGACTTGAGGGTCAAAATCAAAACTGTGTTAGATCAGAAAAATATTTCTGGGTTTTGTCCATCTCTGCGTTTCTATTCTAGATTCGATTGCATATTTTCCAAAAACTAAGTGTAGACCCCCAAAAATAACATTCTTTAGATCTGTAACATTTCAAGGTTAGTACTTTTCTCCTATTCATTTCAATTAAATTTATCACACATTCTTTTCTATAAATGGGATCTAAGGTCTTCCTCTTTGCTCTAATTTCCAATAGATTGTTTCATTTATGCATTGATCCTTCCTTTGGGGTTAATCAATTTGGATCCTTCCTTTTTGTATTTTAGGTTAAAAGGAAATTCTTATCTTCCCCACACATTTCAATAAACATTCTAATTTCAAATGTAACAACATCTATTTCATACATCACATTTTAGATGTCACATTTTTATATGTTACAGGAAGATAAAGAGGTGAGGATCATTTCCAAGCATGCAAAAAGAAATCTATAATTTGACCATTTTGGAAAGCCAAGGAGAAGAGGAAAATCTTTTTGAGAATTTTGTCAAAATTGTGAAAGCTTATAAAATCAAGTTTTCTAGATTGAATTGAGATTAAATTTGTTTAGGATCTTTAAAGAATTTGCAATTTGGAAAGGATCCTTAAACTTTGTCATTTCAATTTCTTTGTTTTTATTTCACTTTGTTGGTTGTTTTGACTAACTTTGTTTGAGGAGGAGGGGGAACAATCGCCACTTGGTGAGTCAAAAAAAGAAAGAAAAATACTCATAAATGCACCTATCCTTTTCCTAGCTTCGAAAAGGTATTTTTCTAAACAAGGTTGCATTTGATTAAATTGCAGCATTCATTTTCAAACTATTCTAATTAAAACCCTATTATTGTTCACCAAAAGAGACATTAGGCCTATGCTCTCAACTCTTGAAGTTGATCGAAATGCAAAACATATCGGATTTGGGGATAGAAAGAAAGCTTAGGGAATGAACAAAACATTTGATTTTTAAAACCTCACTGTCAAGAGGTTGGAATTAATATTGTTAAACATGTTTGGAAGAGAAGAAAGTAGTGGGGATATGATCTTCACTCTTTGAGTGAATCAAACTTCTAAACCTACCTATTTGATTCATTTCTTACTTTAATATCAACAAGTTAGAGCTATAGAGGGCATACCTCCCGAGTACATCCTTACAAGGATGGTGAGAGGGAACGACCCAAGTGGAAGACAACGATCTTAGTTGTGGTAAATTTGACCCACTATAATAAAAATGAAATCATCCTCAAAAGGGTGGGTGACAAACGATGTTGAGAATTTTCACCTCCTCTAGTAGTCCTTTGGGATTGCGCAAAATTGTATTTTTATGCATGTTGGAGGCCCTTGTAATGAGCATATAAAAGACTCATCATTTGTTTGAACGGAGGTTACATTAAAACTTGGTTAAGTAGAAAGCTTACCTCTTAAAGCCATGTTAAGAGCCAAATTTGACCTTAGGTAGCTTGTTTGGAAGTTTTTCTTGTCAAGACCCATGAAAACATCTGAGAACATACACTTTGTGTGGTTTAGGAGTAAAGAAAAAATATTTGTTGTGTGTGTTGTGTTTGTTTCTACATTTTTCAAACAAGAAAACATCCTGGAAATCTGATCGCAAATTTAAAATTTCAAAAAAATCCACCAAATAGTGACAGATACCTTTGTCCTAGTTAAGTGATGCTTACAATCCTTATGTCATGCATACCAACTTTTCTGTGACACCTAATAACCCAAGTAGCATGTACAAATTTTTAAATTGTGTGTGGTCAGCTTCCAAACTATGCGTATAACTTCTAAGTGTCATGTAACAATAATCAAGTAATGTGTACTAAGTTTCAAAGCAGTGCGTAATATGATTCCAGTGAGCGCATAAATAACATTTAAGTAGCATGTGTATACAACCCAACATACTGAGAAGGTGAAATAGTGAGTATCTCCAAGGGGTTTTGGAAAATTCCAAAATCATATTTGGATACCCTTTTTGGAGTACTTCCTGTCCAATGCAACAGATTGGATCAAATCCTTACAAATCAATTTTGCGAAAACCAATCCTATGGAAGACAACAATAAGGAAAACCAAGATCAAAATCACCATATGAATTAAGATGAAGAAGTAACTGAAGAGTAAGTTGACAAGGCATCCCAAGATCCCATGTTCATCAAAGTCATGGACAAAATTTTGAAGAGGGATAAATAAATATATTTCTTAAACTTAGCTTGATTAGGATTTAAGCTTCCTCATAATTATGACACATAAATCTTAAAGAAGGACAAGGAAAAAGAAAAAGATACATCATATGAAAAGAAATCATTAAGATCAATCTTTCCTTTTCTCTATGAACATGAGCTATCTATATCTACATCTTCTTCAAACAAAGAGGAATTTAAGCACAACAAACCCATCTTTGATCAAGAACAACTTCATGACCATCCTATCTTTTATCAAGAGAATGAAGAGAAAGACACTACTCTCAAGAAAGATCTAATGCATGAACCCCATGTATAGAAATGGTTCTCCTATAGCCTCTACTTCTTACACCATTCATTAATCTCTTAAAGTAGAAAATCTAGCCAAAATACCTCCATTGAACAAAGAACCTAATCTTTTTCATGCTAGTTATTTCTACCCTCAAGGGCTGCCTCTAAGAGAAATTCAAGCTAACTTATATCTTTCTGCAAATATTTTTCATGCCTCAAGGGTCATGGACCCCAAAATTTCATGTGCTTCAATACCTATTATACCCATTCAAAAGGATCCTACATCATTCCTTCAATAATCCCCCATGCATACCCAAGATCATACCTTATCCTTAGAAGTGGATCCATGTCAAGAGGATAATCCAAAGTTTGAAGAAAAAAATATCAATAAAGATCAAGATCAAGATTCTATATAATTGCCTCACATATTTGATGAAGGTCCTGTTAGCACTCTCAAATTTTGGATAAATTTGGAGTGACTATACTGAAAATTTTCTCTAAGGCAAGATGAATAGCCCCTAAAAACTTGTGGAGAATCCTTACTTTGAACACATGAAAAAAGAGGCCTGATGAATTGTGTGAAAAACCACTTGTGAGACATGCTCCTCACCTTTCATTTAGCATATGAAGTGGGTTCCAACCCTCAGATTTCAGAGATAGCCATTCGAAGGTGCTTGTCCAAATCTGCACTTTTTCCTAAGTATCAATTTGCTGAAATAGGCCTAGTTTGCCTTTGAATATCTTGTGTCCTGTTAAGTTTCATAGCCCGCCACATTGAGGAATATTTTATATGTATATTAGAGAAATTATTTTCCAAAGCTCAATCCATTTCGAATCCATTTGATAGGTCTTCCAATCCCTCAAAGTTGGTCTTCCAGAAATGTCTCGTTTCTTTGTTTTGCCCAGATTTCTGAGTAGCCCTGTTTGACCAATTTGAACTTTTGACCTTATGACCAAATTGAAATGATTCCTTTTGTACTATATTATAGAGGTCATATACTTCTTCATTCTCCGTATTTATTTCATGATGAATCCATTTGGTCAGTTTGCTAAGCTCATTCCGTTTTCATTTTCTATCAATTTGCCAAATGGTAAAATGTAGAATTCTGAAGTAGCTTACTTTGAGGTCTTGCAAATGTGTATCTGGATGAATGCCTTGCATAATTGAGTTTTCCCTCATATTTCAAGCATGTATTTATACCTACCTGGAGATTTGCAAACTTTTACCAATCCGATTAATCAATTTTCTTTGCCGATTCCAAACCCAATTTCTGCATATTTGCTGTGTTTTGGCTTAGAAAATGTTTTAGGTGCTGACTTTACACATTAATGTCTTTTGATCCGTGGATCATCAAAGCAAGTTAGTAGCGGTATCATGATCCATATATGAATGTAAATTTATGACCAACGGTTTAGACTCCAAAGAATTCAAATGATGAGTTTTCAAAGTCAGTTCTGAAGGTGATTTGTTCAAACTAACATTATTGATAGAATTGATTTCACAAGATGCTCTTTTTCAAAAGGTCATAACTTCTTGTCAGATGATTGTTTTGAGGTGTGAATTGTTCCCTTACACTTCTTGTAGCTGGATGTATTACCTAGATCATGGGTTGGGCCTCAAGTCATGGTTTTGTATTTTTGCGAAGACCAATCTAATTGAAACTTATGCAGATTTTACATTTGCAATCCCAGAAGTTATAGAATAGCCATTTTTATCATTGATGTTTACCATTTAGAATTCAATTAGGCTATGGATTTTTGCACACATACTCACTATATATGAATAATTTAGTGTGCCAAGTGGTGGTCTCTCCCACTCACATTCAATATTTTTCTCGAGCGGTTTCTTGACGCGGTAAATGAAATGGTCGTGTTTTAATATTAATATCTTTAAATCTTGGTGCATTGAAAAAATCCCTCTAGCAATTATATTAACATGTTGGAAATGAGTATGCCTTTTGGATTTCATGGCTTAAAGGGATTATTTGGTTAGCTTTTGAAGCCAATTCCAGGGGCCTCTTAGTATTTCTCAGTTACAGGACAAATGTCAAAGTTGGCTCTGTATCAAAACTCACTCAGTGGTTGTTTTCCCAGATATATTCAAAGTTGTCAGCGGGTTAGATGGAGGTGGAAAATTCATTCCAATTTAAAGCTAGGAAACCCCACAGTCGGAAGAAGATGCATGACTAAAATGGAAATAAATAGTAATCACATTTTTTTATGTTGGGACCAGATTTTTAGAAGTTTTCTTTTTATGAAGTCATCATTACTTTATCCACATTCTTTCCCAAAGAATAGCTCATGTTCTAAAAGAATTTTTGCATTTTTTGGAGCATTCTTGAAATGACAACAGACCAAAAAAATGACCCAGCAAATAGAAAGAAGAATGACTTATGATATTTACAAAGTTTGGTAAGTTGTTTGTTGAAGGCAGCATGAGCAATTCTAGCATCTTCACAGATTCACTCAAGTTGTATATGAAATTAATTTTGATGTTTGTTACTATCCTGGAGAAGATCTTCTTGAGCCGTAGACATATGTAGAAATTGCCTACGAAAGTTTTTAAAACAAAAAATCGCAATGCACTTTAGCAAGTGCAAGGTCCAAGCACAGTGATGCAAAATAAAAGAAAAGGCTTGCGCAAAAGCCAAAATAGTCAAAGTAATTTGCATTGAAAATGTATTAAAATAATACAAAGCACAAAGGTAATCTACCAATGTATGAAAATGAAATATGCGCAAGGGTGCGAAGTATAAAGTAAAGAGTAATTAAAACATGTTTTAGATTATGCTTTAAAAACATTCAAGGAAATGTTATTAGGCAGGCTACGAATGGTAAGAAAGAAGAAGTATGCGTAGAGAATAAAGAAAATGGAAGATTTAATACAAAGCATATGAAGGATTTTAAATTGTTTTTAGCAAATGCAAAATGCCAAATGTTGTTTGGATTTTGGAGAAGAGAGAGAATAGGAGCCTGTGCTAAAGACAAGGAGGAGCCCACGCTATTTTGAAATTTTTTTAAAAACATTACAAACATTGCTAGCCAAAGCTTGTGCAAGGCATAGGAAAGGAGGGAGAAGTCAGTTTAGTCAGCAAATAAAATAGAAATTTCTTTAACTTTTCAAAGGCCCCAAATGAAAGATGAAATTTGGCAAAGTTTTTAAAACCATTAAGTGGTTGTGCAGACATCATGAACCTGCGCAGGAGTCCAGAGGGGAAACGATGCTACATTTATTTTAAAAAAACTAAACTTTCAATGCCAATGCTTTTGGCAGTTGCAAATGCCTTGACAGGTGTAAGATATAGTCATTGCAGTAGTTTGAAAGATGTTATTGCATGGCTTTTGCAACCTGCGTAGGAAATGAAGAAGAGGGGGCTGCACATTGATGTGCAAAACTTTAAAAGTACCAAAACAAATGCAAGTTGCAGAGAAAACATAAAATACTCCCAGGAAAATGCAAGAAAAGGGGAAATATATGCAGTGTTAAAACTAGACCAGATGGAGGCTCGCGCAGGAATATGAATGAGGTGTTAGTTTTGAAATTATTAAAACTTCATGCAAATGCAATGGACATATGTTTAAGCCAGGCAAAGCTTGCGCAAGCCCACTGAAGGAAGAGGTAAGCCACACATGGTTTCAGATTTGGAAAGCTACGCTAGAAGTTGTTCCCAGACAGAAGCTCATGCTGGCAATGAAGGAAATAAGATACAAATGCAAGTCTCCCAATGCGGAAGATCCCACGCCAATTATGGGGGAGAGGAGAATTTCAAATACCAACAAAAACATTTACCACAAGACCATGGCCTGGGTAGCATGCTGGAAGGGAGGTTAAAAACATGAAAAAACATAAAATGCTAATATCCCACATGCAATGGGTAAAGGTTTTTTATAGTGTTTTTATAATACAGCGCTCGCTTTGTATTGTAAGTAAAGAAATAAGGAAGAATATGGCGGGCCTCTTGGAAAGTGCAATGTTGGCTGTAGTGGTTCCAGTGCAATGTAACTTCAAGGTGTTCATAAGCCCAGAGGCTCTACATGCATGAGCTCAAAAGGCACCTTGGGAAGCATGCCTAGTTGGTCAAGGCCCAAATTTTGTAGAGAAATGGTACCAGATGGAGGTGATGACATGACGACATGTGGTGGCTCGTTGTGCACTCGCTGAGGAGGAAGGCGATGGCAGAAGTAGCTCATGACTGCATGATCAAGCTTGTCATGCTGGTTTGATGAGGTGCCCAAAAATTCATGTGAGTGCACGACCGAGCCATTCGCGCAGTCGACCAAGATTTTTGGTGGATAAAAAATGATGCGCGAGCTCGCGACCGAGCTAGTCGCTCAGTCGCACAGGATTTGAAGATGACCAAAATTGATGCATGAGTGCACGACCGAGCTCAGTTGCACAAGTTTTCCAAGGTGATGAAAAATACATGTGAGTGGGCGACTCAGCTCGTCGCGCATTCGCACAGGCTATGCAGAGGTAAACTTTTAGAGCCAACCAGGAGGTGACACTTGATGAGATCTGGTGAATTACATAAGAAGAAGGCAAAAATGAATTAAATAGTATGTGCAGAATGCAGAATCAAAGTTAAAATTGCAGAGTGATATATTTTAGACTATATTAATAGATTCATAAATTTGAATGATGCACAAGCAAAAGAATGATTTCCACAGATGGTCAATTTTGTGCAAACATATAAGTGTCATATATCGACGAAAAGCTGGCAGAGCAAGGATGTCATTTTTGAGATAAGATTTGGTGTAGGTCTCCACCTATTTAGGACATTTAAGTTTGAATGCAAAAGGGCCATGTGTCACTAGTTGAAGAGATTCTGAGAGATGAATCACGCTTTCAGTTGCAGGAAGGGTAGATGGTTTTCCAGAGGACATAGCGGATCTTATTCTTGAGCAAAGAGTGATGATGCAGCATGGAGACAGTTGAAGAAGAGATCAAATCTTTTGATATATTTGTAAGGGAGGATAGGTGTTGAATGTAGAAAAGATCACGAATTGTTTCCCTTTCTCTATATCTTATGTTTTCTCTATTGTACAAGGGTTCCAACTTCTGAGAGTTGAGCTCCAAATTTTGATGTTCCAATATGCAAGTTCTATTTAACTTAGTGTTATGATTCAAAGTATTTGGTCATGTGTATAGATGGAAGCAATGTTTTACTAATGAAATACACTTGGAACCTCTTTGCAAGCATTTGATGTCTCTGTGTGCTTTTGGAATTCTTATGAACTAGATTTGTAAGACATTTCTGGTTTTTCATCTACAAGGTGGATTGTGACATTATTCCTTAGTTTCCTTCAAGGAAGGAGTAAATATCTTTGGATATTGTTTGAGAATATCAAGGAAATGTGGATCTGATGATCATTTATTTGTGATGAAATAGGTGAATTATTTTACTAGTTTCAAATATATTGAGTTGTGAATCTTTGTGAATGTTAGTTTAATTTGACTCTATACCCAATGGATTAGGCACTGGTTTTATACTAGAATTGTAGTAAAATCATTTTAATCAACATTTAATTTTTTGTTTTAAGAGTTGTGAATGATTGTCAGGTCAATTGTGATGGGCATGAATTCCATCTCATGATACACTGAAAGAAGTGAATCCAATAAGTACACCCGCCTGAGCCTTTGAGCTTGAAGTATAGGAGGATTGTTTGATCCTCGTTAATTAGCCTTTTCTTTAACAAGGTCAGCGAAAAATGTTAATAGAATGGCGACTCTACTGGGGAATTAAGAGATGCAATAATCTTGTTAAAGTTTCCTAGAATCTCAAGTTTTCTAATTTTCAAATCTTTCAATCCAGTTTCAAGTCAGCCCATCTGAGTCGCATTAATAGAATGGCGACTCTACTGGGGAATTAAGTAAAGTTTCATTTAAATGGTCAGTGAAATAGGATATTTATTTCCTTGATTTGTTGTGTTAACCCCAAAATTTGGTTGAAAGAAAGAGTCAAGCTAATAGAATCTGGAAGTAGTTTTAGATCTGTATAAGGATATCCTGGAAGTATTTTATTGCAGTTATTATAAAAGATTTGTGTGGCTTTGGTCGTTGGATAGAACCCAGAAATAAATGTATGTGTCAAATGAATTTTTCTATTTGAATATTTTCCTCTACAAGGAGGTGGCGAATCTATGTTGAAATGAACCCGATGGAGCGATCAAGAAGGCTCTAGATCTGCCAGATTTCTAGTCAAAGAAATAAGAGCAGCAACTGCAATCGTATTCCCAGGTAATTCTCATGTTTTTTACGTGAAATAAAAGTTTCCTCAATAGGTGAAGAAGTCACTCAAAAGGGGGGAAAATAGTTTTGAATTATGTCATACTTCTTGGTTCAATAAATTCCAAATATCAAATCAGAAGTATGTTGTTATTTTAAAAGATAGTTGGTTGAAGTTGCAAGGTTCATATCAAAATATCTGGTATATGTCTAATTTGTTCAAATATATGCTAGATGTACCATATATGATTTCATAAAAGATACAGCCAATAATGAATTCTTGCAAAAAAAATTCTATGAAAAGATATGCGCCATTATGCTTTGATGGCATTCATGGTTCCCCAAAAGAAATTTCTACTGAGATTAGGAAGCATCTACAAAAGTTTGAGGGGAAACAATTAGAGTTAGCATTTAAGGATTTGCAGGAATTTTTTGATCTAGTGGGTGACTTTGAAATTCAGCATGAAGCTATATACATGAAGTTGTTTGTTCAAACTTTGAAAGATAATGCTAGGGACTGGTTTTCCTTTTTACCAGCTTGTTCAATTTCTTCTTGGGATGAATTGCTTGTTGCCTTTATGGAACAATTTGGTGAGAGAAGGAATTTGAGCGATATATTTACTGAATGGTTGAATCTAAGGATTGAAGAGGATGAACTAGTTCCTGATTTTAATATCAGATTTGCAAGAGCTTTACATGAAATACCTGAAAGTAGTCCTCAAGACAATGTGTGTGTTGTGGTATATTATGGTGCATTTGAAAAAAATATGAGTTATAGGTTTAGAGACAAGGAACCTAAGACTTTGCACCAGGCGTTCAGGACAACAATAGATATTGAAAACAATGCCAAGTATGAAATGACAAAAAATCATTTCTCTAGAGGGATTTGTTGGAAAAATACATCTGAGAATGGAAAAGGTTATTATGATAAATCTGCAGCTCTAGGTAGGGGTATTGATACCTCTGTTTTGGTCTCTACTCAAGTCTTGAATTCAGATTTGAATAGATGTATTGCTAGTGACCCTTTGTTGCGTATGGAGGAAACTTCTGATGTTGATAGAAATGCATATTTCCAAGAAGTGGTAACAATGAGTGACGTATCAGAAACTTATGTTTCACAAGAGAATGATATGATAGAAAATGTTGATTTGTTGTTATTATATGAGCATAAGGTAGCATGGAAAGAGAAGAGCATTTGTGAAAATGAATGCAAACCAGCATGTGAAGGTAAGAGTATCTTCACTAATGCTGAAAATAGTCTTTTACATCTGCATGATACAAATGAGTTTGGTAGTAAGATTTTTGAAATGGATTTGGTATCAAAACTTAAGGAAAGAGGGATAGTAAATGATGATCTTCCTTATGAGATGGAGTATGATACTATCTTGCAATTTTATCATGATATTACGAATGAAAATCAAAATGAAGATCAATTAGTTGAGTCTTTTCATTTGAAGGATAAAGTGCTAGATGAGAATGTTGTTGAAATCCTTTCATGCAAAGATGATTCATTTCAGCATATGAATTGTTTGTGTAATAAAAATCCTACACATGATGAGAAACTTGAGGACGATTGGTGTCTTTCCCCATCTCCTCTGGTTGAAGAAGGTAGTATGATTTTGTTATCCACTTCTTTTCTTAAGGATAGAGGTGTTGAGTCTAATTATAATGATATCTCTAATTTTGAATCATATGTTGAAAGTGATTATGACAGTGATTATGACAGCAGGGATATTAATGTCTTCAAAGTTTTTATTAATGATGCATTTGATGAAGACATTGATACAGATCAGCTATCTTTTTATTACCATGTTCATATGGGAGAAAAACATGGTGTTGTTAATCCATTATTTGAGGAATGCATTGAGTTTCCAGAGTTGATTTATTATGATTTTAATGTTGGAAATGTGTCAATATGCAATGAGAAATCAGATTGTGTTTCTTCTCGGGCTGAAAGTGAATGTTAGTATGAGGTCACATTTGATGAGTCCATTGTTCCATGTAATGAATAGGGCTATGATGTTGATCAACTGGTTTCTTATGACCATGTGGGTAATTTGAAAGTGGAGGAGGTTTCCAATCCATGTTTGTAACAACATGCTAATATGCCTTTCCATTGTGAGATTTTTCCAGATTTTGGTATCCATGTCTTATGTGAGTATGAGTCATTTACTTTCCTTATGAATCAGCCGGTTAATGAGGGGATAATGCAAATGGGTTTTGATGGGTCTTATGATGATACATTTAAATCCCTATTGTCACAGTTCTTATTTTCTGACATTTGCTGATGTGAAGAATGAGTTTCATTCTTTTGATTATGATGAATCTAATGGAAGAATTTATAAAGGCATGAAAGGAATCACAACTAAGGTATTCTTCATTTTTATGATTCCTTGTGAGTTTGAGCAGCAACTATACAAGTGCATTTTCATTCTAATATTTGTATGCCAAGAAGAGAACCAGATTTTTGATAGAGGCAAGTGTTGGTTTCAGTTTTGAACGGGCTTGAGGTTTTTGTAAATAATGTATACATTGTACAATTTCTTTTTTTTCAATTTTGTGTGGTGTGTGGTTTTCAAATAAGTTTCCAGTTTGAGAATAAAGATAAATAATGTTTTAAAGAGAGGAGAGAAGTGGAAAATAAGATTTGTTCTTGAATGGTCTGCTGTACCAAGAGATTTTGGATCCTCTGCATGCCCACATGGGGAACTCATCCCTAGATTGAGCTAATGTTAGCACTCTCAAATTTTGGAGAAATTTGGAGTGACTATACTGAAAATTTCTCTAAGGCAAGATGAATAACCCCTAAAAACTTGCGGAGAATCCTTACTTTGAACACATGCAAAAAGAGGCCTGATGATTTGTGTGAAAAACTGCTTGGGAGACATGTTCCTAACCTTTCATTTGGAACATGAAGTGGTTTCCAACCCTCAGATTTTAGTTCTGACTTGTTTTGAAGATAGCCATTCGGAGGTGCTTGTCCAAATCTGCACTTTTTCCTAAGTATCAATTTGCTGTAACATGCCTAGTTTGCCTTTGAATATCTTGTGTCCTGTTAACTTTCATGGCCCGCCACATTGAGGAATATTTTATATGTATATCATAGAACTTATGTTCCAAAGCTCAATCCATTTCAAATCCGTTTGATAGGTCTTCCAATCCCTCAAAGTTGGTCTTCGAGAAATGTCTTGTTTCTTTGTTCTACCCAGATTTCTGAGTAGCCTTGTTTGACCAATTTGAACTTTTGACCTTATGACCAAATTGAAATGATTCCTTTTGTACTGTATTATAGAGGTCATATAATTCTTGATTCTCCATATTTAGGTCATGATGAATCCATTTGGTCAGTTTTCTAAGCTCATTCCGTTTTCATTTTCTATCAATTTGCCAAATGGTAAAATGCAGAATTCTGAAGTAGCTTACTTTGAGGTCTTGCAAATGTGTATCCAGATGAATGCCTTGGATAATTAAGTTTAACCTCATATTGTAAGCATGGATTTGTACCTACTTGGAGATATGCAAACTTTTACCAATCCGATTGATCAATTTTCTTTGCCGATTCCAAACCCATTTTTTGCATATTTGTTGTGTTTTGACTCAGAAAATGTTTTAGGTGCTGACTTTACACATTAATGTCTTTTGATCTGTGGATCATCAAAGAAAGTTAGTGGTGGTATCATGATCCATATATGAATTTAAATCTATGACCAAGGGTTTCAAATGATGAGTTTTCAAAGTTAGTTCTGAAGGTGATTTGTTCAAATTAACATTATTGACAAAATTTATTTCACAAGATGCTCTTTTTCAAAAGGTCATAACTTCTTGTCAAATGATTGTTTTGAGGTGTGAATTGTTTCCTTACACTCCTTGTAGCTAGATGTATTACCTAGATCATGAGTTGGGCCTCAAGTCATGGTTTTCTATTTTTGCGAAGACCAATCCAATTGAAACTTATGCAGATTTTACATCTGTAATCCTTGAAGTTATAGAATAGCCATTTTTATCATTGATGTTTACCATTCAGAATTCAATCAGGCTATGGATTTTTGAACACATACTCACTATCTATGAATAATTCAGTGTGCCAAGTGGTGGTCTCTCCCTCTCACATTCAATATTTTTCTCGAGCAGTTTCTTGACAGGATTTATATGTGTTTGACATAGCAGGGTGCGAGGTAAATGAAATGGTCGTGTTTTAATATTAATGTCTTTAAATCCCAGTGCATTAGAGAAAATCCCTCTAGAAATTATATTAACATGTTGGAAATGAGTATGCCTTCCAAATTTGATGGCTTAAAGGGATCATTTGGTTAGCTTTTGAAGCCAGTTCTAGGGGCCTCTTAGTATTTCTCAGTTACAGGACAAACATCAGAGTTCGCTCTGTATCAAAACTCACTCAATGGTTATTTTCCTAGATATATTCAAAGTTGTCAGTGGGTCAGATGGAGGTGGAAAATTCATTCCAATTTAAAGCTAGGAAACCCCACAGTCGGAAGAAGATGCATGACTAAAATGGAAATAAATAGTAATCACGTTTTTTTATGTTGGGACCAGATTTTTAGAAGTTTTCTTTTTATGAAGTCATCATTACTTTATCCACATTCTTTCCCAAAGAATAGCTCATGTTCTAAAAGAATTTTTGCATTTTTTGGAGCATTCTTGAAATGACAACAGACCAAAAAAATGACCCAGCAAATAGAAAGAAGAATGACTTATGATATTTACAAAGTTTGGTAAGTTGTTTGTTGAAGGCAGCATGAGCAATTCTAGCATCTTCACAGATTCACTCAAGTTGTATATGAAATTAATTTTGATGTTTGTTACTATCCTGGAGAAGATCTTCTTGAGCCGTAGACATATGTAGAAATTGCCTACGAAAGTTTTTAAAACAAAAAATCGCAATGCACTTTAGCAAGTGCAAGGTCCAAGCACAGTGATGCAAAATAAAAGAAAAGGCTTGCGCAAAAGCCAAAATAGTCAAAGTAATTTGCATTGAAAATGTATTAAAATAATACAAAGCACAAAGGTAATCTACCAATGTATGAAAATGAAATATGCGCAAGGGTGCGAAGTATAAAGTAAAGAGTAATTAAAACATGTTTTAGATTATGCTTTAAAAACATTCAAGGAAATGTTATTAGGCAGGCTACGAATGGTAAGAAAGAAGAAGTATGCGTAGAGAATAAAGAAAATGGAAGATTTAATACAAAGCATATGAAGGATTTTAAATTGTTTTTAGCAAATGCAAAATGCCAAATGTTGTTTGGATTTTGGAGAAGAGAGAGAATAGGAGCCTGTGCTAAAGACAAGGAGGAGCCCACGCTATTTTGAAATTTTTTTAAAAACATTACAAACATTGCTAGCCAAAGCTTGTGCAAGGCATAGGAAAGGAGGGAGAAGTCAGTTTAGTCAGCAAATAAAATAGAAATTTCTTTAACTTTTCAAAGGCCCCAAATGAAAGATGAAATTTGGCAAAGTTTTTAAAACCATTAAGTGGTTGTGCAGACATCATGAACCTGCGCAGGAGTCCAGAGGGGAAACGATGCTACATTTATTTTAAAAAAACTAAACTTTCAATGCCAATGCTTTTGGCAGTTGCAAATGCCTTGACAGGTGTAAGATATAGTCATTGCAGTAGTTTGAAAGATGTTATTGCATGGCTTTTGCAACCTGCGTAGGAAATGAAGAGGGGGTTGCACATTGATGTGCAAAACTTTAAAAGTACCAAAACAAATGCAAGTTGCAGAGAAAACATAAAATACTCCCAAGAAAATGCAAGAAAAGGGGAAATATATGCAGCGTTAAAACTAAACCAGATGGAGGCTTACACAGGAATATGAATGAGGTGTTAGTTTTGAAATTATTAAAACTTCATGCAAATAAAACGGACATATGTTTAAGCCAGGCAAAGTTTGCGCAAGCCCACTAGAGGAAGAGGTAAGCCACACATGGTTTCAGATTTGGAAAGCTACACTGGAAGTTGTTCCCAGACAAAAGCTCACGCTGGCAATGAAGGAAATAAGATACAAATGCAAGTCTCCCAATGCAGAGGATCCCACGCCAAGTATGGTGGAGAGGAGCATTTCAAATGCCAACAAAAACATTTATCACAAGACCATGGCCTGCGCAGCATGCTGGAAGGGAGGTTAAAAACTTGAAAAAACATAAAAAGCTAATATCCCACATGCAATGGGTAAAGGTTTTTTATTGTGTTTTTATAATACAATGCTCTTTATTTATTGTAAGTAGAGAAGTAAGGAAGCATATGGCGGGCCTCTTGGCAAGTGCAATGTTGGTTGTTGCGGGCGGTAGATGTGGAAAGAATTTAAAATATTGAAGATATTAATCCCACAATGTCGGTGCAATGGAACTTCAAGGTCTTCATAAGAAAATGACCGAACTTATATGTTTGAAGATGAAGCCCAGAGGCTTTATAGGTGCGAGCTCAAAAGGTGCCTCAAGAAGCGTGCCCAATAGGATGACACCCAAATTTTGTAGAGAACTGGCGCCATATGGAGGTGATGACATGATGACATGTGGTGGCTCATCGTGCACTCATAGAGGAGGAAGGCGATTATAGAAGCAGCTCAAAACTGCATGATCAAGCTCATCGTGCAGTCGCGGTGGTTCGACGAGGTGCCCAAAAAGTCATGTGAGTGCATGACCAAGCCAGTCGCGCAGTCGACCAAGATTTTTGGTGGATAAAAAATAATGCGCGAGCTCGCAAC
Organism: Thuja plicata; assembly: GCA_018584345.1. Classification (NCBI taxonomy): domain Eukaryota; kingdom Viridiplantae; phylum Streptophyta; class Pinopsida; order Cupressales; family Cupressaceae; genus Thuja; species Thuja plicata. The sequence goes on from MU226563.1 coordinate 2,070,874, forward strand.
CGACCTAGTCACTTAGTCGTGCAGGATTTGAAGATGACTAAAAATGATGCGTGACTGAGCTCAGTTGCAAAGTCACCCAAGTTTTCCAAGGTGATGAAAAATACATGTGAGTGGGAAACTCAGCTCATCATGCACTTGAACATGATATGTAGAGGTGAATTTTCTAAGCCAACCAAGAGGTGACACTTGGCGAGATTTGGTGAATTGCACAAGAAAAAGGCAAAAATGAATTAAATAGTCTTTGCAGAATGCAAAATCAAAGTTACAATTGTAGAGTGATATAGTTTAAACTATATTGATAGATTCATAAATTTAAATGATGCACAAGAAAAATATTTATTTCCACAGATGTTCAATTTTGTGCAAACATATAAGTGTCATATATCAACAGAAATCTAGCAGAGCAAGGATTTCATTTTTGAGATCAGATTTGGTGCAGGTCTCCACTTGTTTAGGACATTTTAGTTTGAATGAAAAAGGGCCATGTGTCACTTGTTGAAGATATTCTGAGAGATGAATCATGCTTTCAGTTGTAGGAAGGGCAGATGGTTTTCCAAAGGTTATCGCGGATCTTATTCCGTAGCAAAGAGTGATGATGCAGCATGGAGACAGTTGAAGAAGAGATCAAATATTTAGATATTTTGAAGGGAGGAAAGGTGTTGAATGTAGAAAGATCAAGAATTTTTTCCCTTTCTCTATATCTTATTTTTTCTCTATTGTACAGGGGTTCCAAATTCTGAGAGTTGAGCTCCAGATTTTGATGTTCCAATATGCAAGTTCTATTTAAATTAGTGTTATGATTCAAAGTATTTGGTCATGTGTATAGATGGAAGCAATGTTTTACTAATTAAATACTCTTGAAACCTCTTTGCAAGCATTTGATCTCTTTATGTGCTTTTGGAATTCTTATGAACTAGATTTGTAAGGCATTTCTGGTTTGTCATCTACAAGGTGGATTGTGACATTTTTCCTTAGTTTCCTTCAAGAAAGGAGTAAATATCTTTGCATATTGTTTGAGAATATCAAGGACATGTGGATCTGATGATCATTTATTTGTGATGAAATAGGTGAATTGTAAGGCATTTTACTAGTTTCAAATATATTGAGTTGTGAATCTTTGTGAATGTTAGTTCAATTTGACTCTATACCCGATGGATTAGGCACTGGTTTTATACCAGAATTGTAGTAAAATCATATTAATCAACATTTAATTTTATGTTTTAAGAGTTGTGAATGATTGTCAGATCAAGTGTGATGGGTAGGAATTCCATCTCATGATACACTGAAAGAAGTGAATCCAATAGGTACACCCGCCTGAGCCTTTGAGCTTGAAGTGTAGGAGGATTGTTTGATCCTTGTTAATTAGTCTTTTCTTTGACAAGGTTAGGGAAAAATGTTAACAGGTCCTATATCCATAGAATTCAATGATGCTCCCCTTGCATCCTTTCATTTCTTCCAAGATGATACCCTTCAAGCTCAAGAACAAGTTATCCTTCCAAGCTCCATATCTTTTCCACTTCCAAAGCAAGATCAAGATATCTCTTCCACCATTTACATTGAACATATTGAAAATCAAGAGAAATATACCTTCTCTATACCATCCAAAGATCCTTGTCAAGATCAAAGTACTGCATCAACTCCTTTTCATACTCCTCCATATTCACCTCAAGAAACCATCATTCCTCCAAATCCCTTGCATAATAATAAATACCTTCAAGATTCAGTTGTTCCTATGAAAGCTAATAATGAGCCTATTGGTTTAAACAAAAATCTTAAAGATGAGAACCTCGACAATGCATCCCATTCCAAAGATGTTGATATAATGTAACCCATTCCAAATATGTTGATATCCCATTCACACCTTATCTCCCTCTATTCAAATGCAAACATACACCTTCCCCATCCTCCAAATCCATTTTGGGTCACTATATCCCAAAGCTAAATTCTCCATCCCTTCCATCCATATTGGGTCCCTATATTCCGCCATCAACCATGCCTACCATCCCTATCTCTCCATTTACTTACCCTACCATGTATCAAGATCACCGAAGGCACACATAATTGAAGAATTTCCAAACACCAATCCATATGAACCCTCTATATCATTCATATTCACCCACAATTCCCAAGTTGTATTTTGGAAGCAATTTGGATGTGCAACATAAAAATTAGAAATCCAAGAATCCACGTGTGTATAAAGATCCCATGTCCAATTTAATCGACATGTGAATGAAAAAAAAAATTCCAAAAGGCTGCAAAGGTCTACAAAGAAAAAATAAATATCTAAGAGAGCACAAAGGTCCACCAAGAAAAAATAAAAATCAAAGAAAATGTGGGTTCCTAAATCCCTCATTAAAGAAATGCATTCTAAAGGATCACAAAAGAAAGAAAAATCAAAGACTATATGGATTCCCAAGTCAGTTATGAAATACTTTCACACAAAAGAAAACTCTAAGTTGACATTCAAGCTTCCAAAGGCTTTCACTCCATCTCCTTCCAGACATTTTCCACTTTCCAAGTCTACTTTGGGTTCCTATATCCCAAAATCCACTATCTTAGATACATTCTCACCTCCTTCATCCATTTTTCTTCCATCATTAAACCACCCTTAAAAGTGTGTGTCAAAGTTGATCTTGCCAACATTTCCATCCATAACATACCTACTTCTTATCCTCATGTCCATTATCCAACACTTATTTTCCATCTTTCCATCCCTCTTATCCAATCTATGGCATAAAAACTTAACCAACATCTACCTTTATCCTCCATAGATATCATTTGTCATCACCTTATCAATATCTTTGAGAATCCTATACATGGCCATGGTTTATTATAGCATATCTTTCAGAAGAACATTGTCCAAAGATTCAGATGTTGGAGAAATATTGAAAAATACAAAAAGAAGAGAAAAAGTACCTTGGTGAAAACCTGGTAAAATAGGTGCCTTGGTAGAAAAAGTAAAGAGAAATAAATCCATCCTATGGTGAAAACCACTTCTTTTGGCACCTTGGACAAGTACCATAATGAAAACCTAGAAAAAAAGCATCATGCGTAATTCCTCCTTTCACTCTATAATTGGGGGAAAGTTTCATCCATGGTATCTTCCATCCTTCATCTTCCTACCATTTAGCTAACTTACATCCATATTCCCTCTTTCACATTTTATCTTGACAATTTTGAACATATCCATGAGCATCAGGTATCTTGACATATGTTATCATTTTTATCAACTTATTCACTTGTTGCATGCTACCCTATCATGATCTTGCTTATCCCAAATTCACCTTCATTATTCCTAAGTAGTCTTGCAATAATCCCAAACCATTCCCTCATAGCCTCCATCACCCCTTATCTTGATTGTGATATCCTATCCACAGTACATCAAAAACTTCTTGACATGTCCACTCTTTTGGACTACCCACTTTCAAGACATCAAGTCATTATCCTATATGTTATCTAGCACTGCATCATTGGCTTGCATTGCATATCCAAAACACACTTCACATTTCTATATCCTTTTTCCTTAGCTTGGGCAATCTTGAGGAGATTCTCCTACGGGTCACATTCACTATACACGGTTCATCCATCATTGCTTACCCATTTTTGATACATCAGCTTGTTCATCCATCTGTCATGTCCTATACCTTGCTATACATTGGGGACAAACCAATGTGATCTTGTTTGAGAGCTAGTAATTTCTAAAAAATTGAAAAATTGAAAAATTTGAAAAAAAAAACGTTAAAAAAATAATCCAAAAACATTCAAAAATCCAAAAAAATAATTTTTATAAATTCTTTGAGCTGCATCTTGCATAAACCAAGATTTTGTCATATTTTGGAAGTTTTCCCAAGCCCAACACATTTCTTTTCAACTAGGGGCATTAATCCAAATCAATGGATTTCAACAAACAGGCACCAATTCACATGAATCAATGCATTAAACCACACCAAATAGACACTAGAACCTTTGATTTACATCATTGTTCAATTTCCCATCTGATCTTGACGCAACATAATCCTTAACCTTCATTGACTTATTATTATCAGGATTAAAATTTGACAAAACCAAAAGATCGAAATGGATGAAGTTCTATTTGAAATATGGATACAACAATAGCACTAAGGTTTTGATGAGGTATTGAATTTTCAAGTCATGTCTTTCTAGCCAATCAATGATGTTCAACTAGATCAGGGATGATGAAAGCATGTCATTTTTCTTGATTTCTGTGTGGCTATTTTAAGATTGATTCATTGAAATATGCAACTTTCTCTAAAGACATGACCATTAAAGAGTCATCGAGGACATTTTGCATATGAAAGGGATTCAATCTCTGTCTGTTACACAAAAGGATACCTTGGACATTTAGATCTCTCATATCTCAATGCCAACATCCACTTGCAACATTGAATCTAACAAAAGTGGTATTCATATTCTTATGGTTTGAAAATCTAACTAGTGAGGGTTGTACCTTTTTCAGGTCCCAAAAAGCTCAATGATGAAAATATCTCCTTTTGAATTTCTTTTGCAAGAAAAAGTGACATTTAGCTGCATTCATATAAATTAATCTTTCATTTTAGTTGTTATAGGATTTTCCTTAATCAATGGGGTGGAATTTAATCATGGTTACATCATCAAATGTATGATCCATCAAATGATCAATGCTACATCAAGGATATCATCACTATGCATCTTCTCAACTAGGGGCAACATAACCATCTGGTCATCTAGGGGAAACCTAACTTTGTCCATCACCCATATCTATATCTATACATATATCATGTCAAATGTCCATAGCTATAAGCCTCGCACCACCATCTATTTTTCAATCAAATCAATAATCCATCATTCAAATCATCCAATTGATCATCTAACGTCTATCATTTATCCTATCATCCATTTTCTCATCTTGAGCTCATTAATTTGTTTGTCTCTCTATATCTTGAGAGTGAATTATCAATTTATCAAATCAATCCATCAACCTACCTATCCTATCATATTGAAATCAATACATCACCAACCAAGAGATTCTGATTGATATCAAGTGATATCAAAACATCATCAACTTATCTAAAACATCAATAACCTTTTCTCAATCATCAAATTCTCTCATGACTGGGGCATTTTTCCAATTGATTTTATTAGGAAACTCATCAAAATTTTCAAATTTCAAACCAAATCATCCCACATCATTTCAATTCATTTCCCAAGGGGGCATCATATATCCATATCAATAATTGAAATCAATGATTCGTATCAGAACATTTTTTCTCATCATCAAGGCAACATTCTATCAATCAAATCTACATCAATTAAACTGCATCTGGGGAATTAATTTTTTCAATCAGTATTAGGGAGTTATTTTTCAAATCAATGGTTTGTTAGAATAACTGAGAAGGGGGTTGAATCATTTAAAATCAGTTTCCTCACAAATTATCCTATAGTCCCAAATTTCTCTAGATGTATACCAAAACAAATTCAATCATATAATTCAACTCGGTGAAAATGTATTCTGTAATCTTAAACTTTTATCAATAGTGTTTACCGAGTGTCACTAAATTAATATTGTGATTACTAATCTAGGTCAATAAAGTAAAGTGTAAAGTAAAATAACAATCCACAACATTCATGCACATTGACACATATATTTTTAACGTGGAAACCCTGCTAAGGGAAAAACCACCTAGGACCGGTACCCCAAAATATTTTCACTCTTTTGAAGTGAGCTCAGTGAAGAGCCAACCTTGCTAAAGGTTAAAATGCACACTGTTAAATGTGACCTGGTTAGGGGATTTAAAACTAACAATTCTCTCTTGACCATGCATTCACTATGGGGTCAACAAGAAAAAAATCAATATTCTCTAAATGTTATAATAAGGACTTCATTGTCCTACTCAGTTAAGAGATTTATCTATAGCAATGGTTAAATAGATACAGTAATGATCTGATTGAAATAAAACTCTATTTTGCATATATTTAGATCTATTCTAAGCACATAATACCTCTGATCAATTTGTTCACTTCAGTTCATCTCATACTTCATACTTGTTCTTCTTGGTAATTCTCTTTCCTGTGTTTTCTCGGCGATGTCTGCATAATAACACTTAGTTCTGTCTTTAACCAGTTTGATCAGTCATGCATAAAATTTGCATGTGTGCATCATAACATCATGTATGATATATATTGTATCTTCTATAGACATCATATATCATTTAATTTTCATCCTTCAAATCTTGTTGCTTAATCTCCATCATTGATTTTCCCGCTTGATCCATCCTCTACAGTTGTGTTAAAAATATGTTTCAATCTCTGTCGCCCGATCTTCATTGAATTTTAATAATTATTTGATCAAATAAAAACTTTATCTTTTACCTTGAAATCATCATTTTCTAGCTCAGCATCTAAGTTGGCCTCAGTTTAATTAAATTTTTTTATCAATAATTGTGTCGGCAATCCCTTGCTCGGTTATCATTGTATTTTACTCGGTTTATACTGTCTCTCAGTGTATACAGAACTCTTTATTTTCCAACCACATAAGCATTGTTTGTTCCATATCTAAAATTCTTAACAAGTGTTTCCCACCATAATAATACTCAAATAAGTTGACATCAATGACAATATATTAACTGATAATGTTTATCATCACTTCTGCAACTCGATTGAATATCAACAAATGAATTCAAACATATAATCAGTTGTAGTTCATCAATCTCTCCCTTTGGCATTGATGGAAACACAATATGAAATATGCAATATAAAATTACATACAATAAATACCAAACTTTTGTTCTACAACTGCAACAATTTTTTAGCTCTCCCTACCTTAAATATAAATTGTGTCAGTATAAACAAAATACTCACCATGCAGACTCTCCCTGCAGTTTTGACTTTTCAGCTCTTGAATCTCTTTGTAGATTAGATATGTCTCTCCCTTTCTCTTTTCTCCCTTTAATGGATAGATATGTCATTGATCATTTCTTTCCCTTTATATTTCATCGATCAACTCTCTCCCTTTGACAATAATTCCAAAAATAAATATGCAGCTCTCCAGTAGCCATATAAAATATCTTTGATTTCGGTGCAGTAAATACCTTTCAATGTACTAATATATCTGTGTCAGCCTAGTTCAACTTTGCATCAACATGATTGATATTCTGATTTCATGTAGGTTGATGCAACCTCCTACTCATCTTAGTTAGCAATAGACAAGGGAAAAACCTCTAGTCTACCTCTCAAGAACTCAAATGTATCCTTTGGTAAGAGTTTTATGAACATGTCTACAAGTTGTTCTTTTGATTGTACATATTCTAGTATTACTTGTATGTCTTGTACTTGTTCCCTCAAGTAGTGATATTTTATAGATATGTGCTTTGTCTTTGCATGAATCATAGGGTTCTTTGAAGTATTTATAGTACTTGTATTATCATAGTAAATCATCACGGGTTCAGTGATCTCTTCATTCATCCTTTCAACAGTTGTTTTATCCATGCTATTTTAGAACAATTTTCAGCAGCAACAACATACTCTGCTTCTACAGTTGACTGAGATATTCATCCTTGCTTCTTGCTTATCCAAGTAAATAGTCTTTCTCTAGTAAAGAATGCTCAGCCAGTAGTACATTTTCTATCATCTATGATCCCAGCCCAATCAACATCAATATAAACTTTAAATTCCAACTTTCCTTCTCTTTTATACCATTTCCATAATCCTCAGTAATCTTCAAATATCTAAAAATTCTTTTTACAACAATCATATGTGATTCTCTGGGGTTAGCATAAAATCTTGCAACTATCCCAACTGCATGTACTATGTCAGGTCTTGTGTGTACAACATACATCAATTTACCAATCATAGATTTGTACAAAGTTTGATTTACCTTAGGTGTCTTGTCTTCTTTAGTTAGTTTGCATCCTGTCACCATAGGTTTTCTGGCTGGTTTTGATTCTTCCATTCTGAATGTCTTTAGTACTTCTTTGATGTATTTTTATTGAGTAATGTAGATACCTACAGTCTATTGTAAAATTGGCAATCCTAGAAAAAAATTGATCTCACCAAACATCGACATCTCAAACTATTTCCTCATTTCATCAACAAAAGAAGTGCATAAGCTATCATTACCTCCAAATATGATATCATCAACAAATATTTCAAAAATAAGTGTCTTATCATCATTTCCTCCTTTTAAATACAAATTTTTGTTGTCACTTGTTCTAATAAATCCAATTCTTATAAGATAAGAATTCAATCTTCCATACCATGCTCTCAGTGTTTGTTTCAGTCCATATAAAGCTTTGTGTAACTTACATACCATGTGTGTCTGATCAAGATCAAAAATTCCTTCAGGTTGTTCAATGTATACCTCTTCTTCCAATATTCCATTAAAAAATGTAGACTTCACATCCATCTAATATACCTTGAATCCTTTAAATGCAGCGTATGCAAGTGGTATTCTTACTCCTTCAAGTCTAGCAATAGGTGCAAAAGTTTCTCCATAGTCAATTCCTTCTTCTTGTGCATACCCTTTGCAAACTAATCTTTCTTTATTTCTGGTTGCATTCCCATCTTCATTTATTTTGTTTCTAAAAATCTATTTGGTGCCAATGAAATTTTTATCACTCAGTCTTGGTACTAATGTCCATGTCTTATTTTTTTGTATCTGCTCAATTTCCCCATTCATAACATTAAACCATTCTTCATTTTCTAATGCATCTCTAACATTCTTAGGCTCAAATTCACAAATTAAACAAGTGTCATCTCTAAACTTACTTCTTTTCATCATGCCTGCTCTTTTGTCTCCAATGATTTGATCCTATGGATGATGTCTTCTCACATATTTAGCAATTACTAGTTCAACTCTCTATTTTTCATTATCTTCTTTTGTATGTTCATTTTCTTCTGGTTCATGATCTTCAGTTTTAGCATTTTCCTAATTCTCAGTCGGTGCTACCTATTGCCTGATGACACTACCCTGTTGCATGGTAACACTAGGCATCTACGTCAGTATAGTATCTGGTTCTTCCCAGTAAAAAAATGTACTGTAATCCTCTAGTTCTTTCATGTTTTCCTCATCATTTAGCTTAGCAAATTCATCAACTTTCACATTTCCACTCTCAATGATTTTGTTAGTTGTCTTGTTCAAATGTTTGTAAGCTTTACTCTTAGTAGAATATCCAAGAAATATTCCTTCATCACTTTTTGAATCAAATTTTCCATTTTGATCATCTTTTAGAATATAACACTGACTACCAAATATTCTAAAATATCTCACATTGGGAGTATAACCATACCATAGCTCATAAGGTGTTTTGTTTGAATCTTTCTTCAGTTGTACTCGGTTTAGTGTGTAAACTGTTGTGTTGACTGCTTCTCTCTAATATGTTTGTGCAACACTCTTTTCAATCATCAATGTTCTGGAACAATCCATAATTGATATGTTCCTTCTTTCAGCAATTCTATTCTGTTGTGGTGTCCTCGTTGCAGAAACCTGTATTTTGATTCCATACTCATTAAAATATTTAGTGAACTCATCATAAATAAATTCACCTCCTCTATCAAATCTCAAACACTTCATATCTCTACCATTTTCTTTTTCCACTTTTGCTTTGTACCACTTAAACATCTTAAATGCTTCAATTTTTTTCTTTTAGGAACATGACAGTCATCATCCTAGAGTAGTCATCAACAAATAAAATAAAATAAATGTCCCCACAATAGCTCCGTGTTCTCATTGCTCCACATAGGTCTATATGAGCTATCTCTAAAATATCATTATATAAAAATTTCTTGCTCTTGAAACTAGATTTTGACATCTTTCCCATTTGACAATTTTTGCACATTACATGGTCTGGTTTACTTAAACTTGGTAAGCCTCTAATTTTTCTTTTCTTACTAATCATGTTGTCAAAATTTACATGACAAAGGATTTTATGCCATAACCATATATCTTCATTCTTTTCCAATAAGCAATTAGTTTCAGCTGTGTCAAGATAGAATAGGTTACCTTTAGATTGTTCACCAGTGCTAATCAACTTTCCTTTTCCATCATAGATTCTTTCTTTTCTATTCTCAAATGCTCTATTCTCAAATGCGACTCGGTGACCTGTGTTATTCAACTGTGAAATACTCAACATATTGTAGTTAAGTCATTTTACCCAATAAGCATTTTCACATTTGATTTGATTGTTCAGCATAATAGTACCTTTTCCTTTTACTTGACAGGGTGTATCATTTTCCATTCTCACTGATCCTCCATCATAATGTTCAAGAAATTCAAATTTTCCTTTATCACCAGTCATGTGATGTGTATAGCCACTATCAATAACCCAAATATCATGTTTACTAGCTTTAGAGATAAGTGTTGTTTATGCATACCTTTCATCTTCATCTAAATCATCTTTCAATGCTACAAACACTCTCTCTCAATATCTTCATCATTGTTAGTACCACTATTATTAACTTTATCTTTAGCAATGTAACAAGATTTCTTACCTTTATCTTTTTAATCTCGGTTATCTCTTTAGTCATACTATCAGTTTCCTCAGTATTCTCATTCATCCTTTCTGTCATTAGATCTATCATTTCTATCATCATCCTTTCTGTTAGAGAATCTTGCAGCAAAATGGCTAATCTCTTTATAGTTAAAGCATATCAAAGGTAGTTTAGCTTTATATCTTCCATTACCTCTATGCAATCTTCTAACCATTAAAGCTTCAAGTTCATCAATTTCCTTGTCATCACTATCACTGTCACTATTATTTGTGATTATGTGTTTGCTACTAGATTTACCAATTTTCAAAGTAGACATAAATGCAAATTCCATAGATGGTACAATATTGTTGTCAAAATTATTTATCTCAAAAGAAATCAATCTTCCAACAAGACTATCAACAGTAATGTTATTTCCAAGTGCAGCTCTCATTTCATGAATTACAGAGACTCTTATAGAATATATAGGTAGTAAAGTTCTAAGAATCTTACTCATAATTGTGTCTTCATCAATGGTTCCACTAGATTCTCAAATAGCATTCACAACTTCTTTAACTTGGTTACTGTACTGTGTGATTTTTTCTCCTTCCTTCATTCTCATGTCATCAAACATTCCATGAAGACTTTCAGCTTTGGCTCTCAGCACATTTACATCTCCTCCATAAATTAGTGTAAGTTGATCCCACATTTGCTTGGAAGTTGTACATGTCTTGATGTCCTCAAATTCTAAATTTGTAAGTGAAGAAGCAATCTCCACCATGATAAGGTTATGTTCATGTTTCTCTTTCATCTGATTCACTGTCAAAGGTCCAATAGGTAGAATGAATTCATTGTCCAGAAAATCTTCAATGTTGCTTGCAATTCTTGAAAGGTATAATCTCATTATACTTTTCCATGTCGGGAAGTTCTCCCTATTCATATTAGGTGCATCTCTCTTATACATCTTGTGATCTTTAGCTTAAGTCCTTCAAAACTTTCTTCTAAGCACTATATTCTCTATGATAAGCACTGCATGCTCTGATACTAATTGTTAGAATAACTAAGAAGGGGTGTGAATTAGTCAGAATCAGTTTCCTCACAAATTATCCTACACTCCCAAGTTTCTCCAGATGTATACCAAAACAAATTCAATCATCTAATTCAACTCGCTGAAAATGTATTATGTAATCTTAAACTTTCATCAATAGTGTTTATCGAGTGTCAGTAAATTAATATTGTGATTACCGATCTAGGTCAATAAAGTAAAGTGTAAAGTAAAATAACAATCTAAAACATTCATGCATGTTGACACATATATTTTTAATGTGGAAACCCTGCTAAGGGAAAAACCACCTAGGATCGGTAACCCAAAATATTTTCACTCTTCTGAAGTAAGATTGATGAAGATCCAACCCTGTTAAAGGTTACAATACACACTGTTAAATATGACCTGGTTAGAGGATTTAAAACTAATAGTTCTCTCTTGACCATGCATTCAATATGTGATCAACAAGAAAATAATCAACATTCTCTGAATGTTATAATAAGGAATTCAATTTCCTACTCGGTTAAGAGATTTATCTATAGCAATGGTTAAGCTGATACAGTGATGATCTAATTAAAATTCAACTCTATTATGCTAATATTTAGATCTATGCTAAGTACATAATACCTCTATCAATTTTTTCACTTCAGTTCATCTCATACTTCATACTTGTTATGCTCGGTAATGCTCTTTCCTTTGTTTTCTCGGCAATGTCTGTAGAATAACGCTCGGTTCTGTCTTTAACCAATTTGATCAGTCATGCATAAAAATTTCATGTGTGCATTATAGCATCATGTATGATATATCTTGTCTCTTATATAGACATAATGTATCATTTAATTTTCATCCTTCAAATCTTGTCTCTTAATCTCCATCATTGATTTTTCCGCTTGATCCATCCTCGGCAGTTGTGTTAAAAACATGTTTCAATCTTTGTCGTCTGATCTTCATTGAATTTTAATAACCATTTGATCAAATAAAAAAATTTATCTTTTACCTTGAAATCATCAATTGCCATCTCAGCATCTAAGTTAGCCTTGGCTTAATTAAATTTCTTTATCAATAATTGTGTCGGCAATCCCTTTCTCATTTATCATTGTGCTCGGTATATATTATATTTTACTCAGTTTACACTGTCTCTCGGTGTATACAAAACTCTTTATTTTATGACCACATAAACATTATTTGTTCCATATATATAATTCATAACAAATATTTTCCACCATAATAATACTCAAATAAGTTGACATCAATGACAATGCATTAACTGATAATATTTATCATCACTTCTGCAACTCAGTTGAATATCAACAAATGACTTCAAACATATAATTAGTTGTAGTTCATCATGGTTCACATCATATTTTTCATCCAACATCAACCAATCAGATCAGGACATTGATTTTCTTTGAATCAATGTGCTGCGCACATCAATTCAAAGTGGGGCATTTGTAGACACCTAAATTTGGTTAGGTGTACTAATTAAATCAAATGTGTTAATCAAATCAAAATGGACTAAATCACATCAAAATCAAAGGATAAATTAATAAATATATCAATTAATTAAATCTAAGCCTAAAAGGGATTAATTAAAGCTATGCAATTGATTTAATCAATTAGTTATCTAGTTTAAATCAAAAATCAAATTCAACCTATTCCCTTACATAGCTAATTTAATTAATTAAATCCTATTTTCTTTCAATAAAGGAGACAATAATTTGAAGAGCCAATGAGAATAAAGAATTGAAAGCACGTGGATCACTCTAAACTTTGCAATCTTGATCACTCATTTAACCCTTCAACATCCCCACCACTCAATTTGTCTCTTTGTCCCAACCTTTGAGACCAACATTTAAATGGTCTCTCCATTTGAAACCATTTGAAAGCCTTCAACTCAACCAAGCTTAAATCATGATCAACTTAACTCTACCCCCTACCCTTGGGAAATCCTATAAATACCAAGCATTTTGAGAGCATTATTAATCCTATACATTCATGAGCAATTGCATCTACACTATAGATAAATTCTTTAAGATCATAGCATTTTTAGCATAATAGTGCTATTTGAGAGAAAAATTGAATGAATTGCATTGCAATTTGAGAATTGAGAGCTAGATTAGGCATTATCAAACACCATTTTCTCATTCTAGGACTGTCACTAATGGATATTAAGGTTGAGAAATTCATTAGCATGCTTAGTTAGAGAACCATGAAATGCTTATTGTTGATTTGTCAATTCTTTTCTTAAATTTAGATTATCTTTCCCTAGAATTGATAGGTTTCAAACTAGTTTCATGAAGGTATAGTTTCTATATACACGTAATCAACTGTAACAATGAAATAATATTATTTACAACAATTATACATAATTACTAGATTCATATAAGTGATTCAAGAAATGTTTGAATCTCTACTTTAGAGATCTCCAGAATTAACCACACAATTGCTAACACAGAGCAATAGAGAAATAAAAAAATACTTAATTCAATCTGTAATTGACATTTTCAGTTAATTTTGTTAGAAGTATTCATATATTTCATTTAATTCAAGACTCTATCATTTTTATTTCTGCAAAAAGACCTATTACATAAACTATTCTACTTGTCTCTATACAAACAAATTTTAGAACCCGTAAGATTGGCCTTGGTATTCCTTTTATAGATGCAAGGAATATTGCAACAAGGTATAGGTTGTATCCATATATTCTATTACCAACTGCCACTAGCCGGTCAGATATTATCATGAGAAGGAAAATAAGGGGATTTTGATAGTAATCACTAAATTCAACAGGCCTCCTCATTTTATAATGATGTTCAAACCACATATTTGATCCAATCTAAACTCTTCAATAGGAAGAAAAGGTTAACTCCCAACAGATCCACTACCTCAAAATATTAGAAGAAGCACTAGTATTGTATTTTTATATCATATTGTTTCAACATTACATGTAGATTTTTATGCGTAACATAAACATTCTAATTTATCACCTCAAATTACACTCGTGAAATCACTACTATTTTCCCCAAATCACTATAATGCATTTAAAAGGATTTAATCTCTTTATTGAAGAAAACTAGTAAACACATTATACATCCATGAAACTATCATGAAGACAAATTTGGCTATTCTGAATAAACAAAATTATGTAACAGATATAAAATGGAGTAGGCGATAATCTTCAAATGATATTTTCAATTAATTTCTTCAAAAGTATTCATACATTTCATTTAATATAAGACTTTGTCATTTCTATTTATGCAAAAGACCTATTACATAAACCATTATGCTTGTCCTTGTACAAATAATTTTTAGAACCCATAATATTGGCCTTGGTATTCCTTTTGTAGACATAAGGAATGCAACACATTATAGGCTAGAGTATTCCTTTTATATTTTGTTACCAACTGCCACTAGCCAATCATAGAAGATATTCTCCAAATGAGGTTTGTTACCAAATGAAACTACTTGACTGGAACCCAGAGGAGGCCAGAGTGATTGCATAGATCCAACTAGGCCTGTGAGCCATGCCATTATCACCTATGGTGGTTATTAAAGCAGAAAATGCTAGAACACAAAATTATTTCCATCTTCCCTCACGAGAGATCACTTTAAAAATACAACACAAGGAGAAATAGATAACTCCAAACTCCATCTTTTGTGTCTACACTCAAAATTTTCTTTTCCTTTGTCCCAAGAAATGGAACCGTAGTAGTAATCTGAGAGATTAAAATTATTAGCAAGTTGTAACTAGAACTTTTAATATCTCTATGATTACCAAAGGAAATTTCAATATCTCTACGATTAAAAAATATATTATCAACCGGTTCACCACCGTGACCCTTGTATATCTCCTGCAACATGGCTTTCTCTAACCCCTTCTTGTTATAGTAAAATCCCTCTATAGCCTCAGTAAGTCCCATCCTTAGCACTCAAACAAATAAAAACTCCCTTCCAATCATGAACAACCAAAATTTAGACAATGCACATAACTCATTCTACATTTATCCCTTCCTATATTTATGCTATGGCTCACACTTTCAAACTGCAAAAAAAAAGAAGCAACAACTATCCCAAGATCTGAACCTATCCCAACAGTTGAAACTCTTGTCATTGTGGCAATTTCCCTTGGTTATAGAAAGTTAAATGTTACACTCAAAAGGTTGGGCAATAAGGGAAAGATTTTATGGCAATGGAATTATTTTTAGATCATAAACTGCAACATTTCATCAGTTATGACATCTTTTCTTAGATTTTTCCTACCAACATTTCTTTCTTTAATATATTGTCAAACAATTTTGACCAACTAGACACATTATTCCTATATCTTACATGGCACCACTTAGAGGCCAATCATTTTCTCAAACCCTATAGTTATTTTTCTTTATTCCACACATTACCACAATATATCTGTGTCAACAAGAAGATAGAATGAATAACTTCGACAAGAGTAACTTGTCAAACTAGTGGAGGGGCCAGTCACAAAATGAATGAAGGGTCTCGCTAGACAACTTAAGTGACCAAAAATCTATTAGGAGCAGTCAACCAAAAATTAGAACAAAAGAACACAACTTCGATGGTTTAGGATTTAAGGTTTTATGTGAAGGTTTGAAGTTAATGTAGTGTCTGTTAGATCCTAAAACACCATCTGCAAATTAGCTTGTTAGTAATTTTCTAGAAACCTTCAATCCTAAAAAACTTAGAGGATAGTTTTAGAACTATCACTAGATTGAATACAAGAACATATAACTCGATAAGGCATAAATGCCTTCTTCACTTTGAGCTCCAAAAAACTTAGGAGGGTATTCCCATGACATAGATCTACATGATTAATCAAATATTTAATGCACAATACTTTTCAGATACACAATAGTGGATAATTATTAAACCAATGTAATGATAGTTAACATCATTATATTAACACACAAACTCACCATAGCTTCTAGTTTCTTATTGAGAATGTAAATAATTTACCATGAAATCAACAACACAAAGTAAAAAAAATTCAGATTTATGGATTATTTTTCTCTCCAAACAATAGTCTAACATGACTTATACCAATTCTTAACCTCAAAGTAATGTGGTGAAGAAAAACCATCAAGTGTGTTCATCAGCCATTAGAGTTTTACATGTAACATACTTGCTTCCTCACGGGCCATATAAAATTAGGTCCCACATAATAAGACACGAGGCCACGATAAGGAACCACCATAGCATATTATTCTTCCTTGCAAGCTCACAACCTTTAAATATTTCCCCCACTAACTGTCGTGAGGATGCGAAAAACCATTACAGTCATCACAGACATCCACTCATGGGGTCACAAGTCTAACTAATGGTCTTAAAAAATTCTGTGAGGATGTGATAAGAAAATTTTATTATTGACACGTGGCCCACCATTGCTTTCCTGTGGACTAAAGGTATTAAATGTCTGATCAAGTCAAGAGGATGTGAAAAAACTTTTATCACCACCATGCAACCTCACAACCACTAGTTGTCATCTATTTCAACCATCACAACACAACAACCTTGCAACATCCAGTCATCCAACCGCAACCTCCTAACATATTTTTCTAAAAGAAATTAACCTCCACGAGGCTGTGATAAACAATTTAAGTACAACTTAAAGAACATGCAAAAAACAAGGGGTAATTTACCATTAATGGGGAGAACAGTAAAGTGTGAGGCTAGGACATAAGAGATATATGACCATAAGATAAGAGCATGAAAAAATGACCAAAATATATTAACATTAAATAAAAGAATATTAGGTAACTACAAACACACTAGGAAAATCAAATATGATAGGCTGCAAAATGAACACTTTAACATAGAGACTAAGTATGTGTCCACTCATTCAATAGACACACATTTAGGCATTAATGTAGGTGCCAATATCATCACAAATAGAGATGTTATATAGCACCTAAATTTTTGTCACGCTCTTCTGCTACGCCCAATGAATGCCATGAGTAGTGTTGACCTGATGAATAGCGCCTATATTTTGAAAAAATGGAGGAGAAATATATTAAAAGAGTGTGTAGAAGAAAAAAGGGGAACTAATCACATGGATTTGTTGTAGCGAAGTAACCATTATCGTATATCATAAGGAACATACACACTAATCTTGTAACATTATCTAGACTATAATGTTAAGTATCCATAATTACCATTGAATAATGTAATTTATCATGAAGACATTATCTAACATTAACTAACATTAGGTGCCATTTAATCACAATAAAAAGCATAACATAGATTTCCTGATTGTAAGAAATTAACATCATATCACCAATTAAAATCATAGTACTCCACTTAATGCTAATGTATGCTTCTAGCTATATTAACTTGTATTTAATATAAAATATACTTAACTCAATCTGCTTCCATGCCATATTCCAACACTGTATCACCTCCTTTCCATGAGGGAATTGGAGTGGCATTACATTCTTGGGCACTAAGGCTTGCACCACCACTATATTTCCCTAGGGGTAGCATTATAATTCGTTAATAACATTTCGAGCTTGTGTACTTATATGATGAACTCTTTATAGACATTTCTATATGCTTACATCCTCACATGCTTATATAATTACATCCTTACATAGTTATATTCTTACATTCTTACATGCTTATATTATTACTGTCTTACATGCTTATATTACATTTACTTTTTGTGTATTACTTTTCATTTTTTGATAAATTCCTTGTATCCTTGTAATGACACTTTTTAGAGTTAACTAGAGTTAATCGATGAAGAGGTTAAATCTACAGTTTTCTCTTTTGAAGGTAACAAGGCTTTGGTCCCTAATGGTTTCCCTATTTTCTTCTTCCAACTATTATGGAGTATTGTTAGAAAAGTTGTTAACAGGGTTAAGGAGTTCTTTGGAGCTAAAAATCAGTTGAAGGAACTTAATGCTACTTTTCTAGTGCTCATACCTAAGAGGGCTGGTGTTAATTCTTTGGATAAATTTCATCCAATCAGCCTATGTAACTCTTTCTATAAAAATATTTCCAAAGTTATTACCTTGAGGATCCTTAAATTCCTCCCTTTACTCATATCCCCTCATCAAAACATTTTTTGCCTGGGAGGCAAATTTTGGACTCTATTATCACTTTTCACAGGAACATTCACTCCTTGGAGGTTTCTAAAAACCAAGGGCTTCTAATGAAGTTGGACCTCTCTAAAACCTATGATAGAATTGATTTGAATTCCTTGTTCAAAGTCCTCAAGGCCTTCAGTTTTAACAATAGAGTAATTCAACTCATTGATCAATTGGTCTCGACCCCCTCTTTGTAATTTTTGCTTAATGGGTTCCCTTTGTTGTAATTATATTGAGATGATGTACTGAGAGGGGAGGGGTGAATCAGTACCTCTAAAAAATTTCTTGGTTAGCCTATTAACCCTTAATCATCATTTTGTAAATTATCTTATCTAACTTTTCATCTTTATTTATGCATATGCAATCATATCATAAGTTTTTTTAGTATGTAACCATTACAAAAAAATTCATGAAAATAGATAACACATGACACAAGATATGATATTGCAGAAAACTCCTGTTAGGAAGTAAAAATTGTGGTGGGGATTGTTACCCACAAGAATTCACTATCTGCAGATAAGAAGGGGCCAGTTAAGGCCTACAATTGGTCACTTCTGATGACCTACCCTATTAGGAGTATTATAGTGGAGACCTGTTAAGATCTACTTCATTTGAAGCTTTAGCAACACTGTTAAGTGTGCACTCTATTAAGAGATTTGGAAAGAACGGTTAAGTCCACCTTCTACAAAAGGATTTTAGATGTGATGCACTTGTTAGAATGAAACTACATAAGTATTTGATCTGATGATATATGCAATCTTCAATTGCTGATAACAGATCCAATTAAGCTTCTTACATATAAGCAATCATCCTTCCATGATTGAATAATACCTTTATCTACTCGTCGATAGCCTCTGTGTGTTCTTGATAACTGATGTATTTTGTTTCTGACCTTTGCATGAATTCTACCTTCTGCTCCTTAGATGCTCTTCATGGCTATCAACAATAATGAATTCATAACTCACAATTGAGTTTGAACATCTATTTATACTAAATTAGGCTCAATTCTTGAATCATGCATCGCAAGTTAACTCTCGATCCAAGGTTTACAACTTGACCTTGATCTTTAGTTAGATATGTTTTAGATCCATTAGGATGTATTAAAACATTTACATAAAGCTTTCTTGACCCTCAAGTTATGATTTAAAACAAATAAAAACTCT
>MU226563.1:2099190-2130687 GCA_018584345.1 Thuja plicata
TATATATATATATTTCTTTTCCTACTATTTATGTGAAACATAACAGAAATAGATCATTACAGAAATGAACTTTGAGGATATAGATTTAATATGTGCACCTATATAACTTTTCTTTCCATTTAACTATGTTGAGATAACATTAAAATGACATGAAAGATAAAAATATATTAAAGACAGTTTTATCTAGCTTTCAGATTTCCCATTTTAAGATAAAACAGCATTCATTTAAAGGAAAGAAGATTTTAGATATATGTATAAATATTTCAAATGGAACATTATGTCTTATGAATTTAAGTACTTAAGAAGAAAGGCATAAAAATTTATACCAGAAGGCCATATACAAACTTCTGATTTTTATTATAGAAAGTTAAAATAGTATTAAGCTAAGGATTTCAAATACATTTTTAAGAAGCTATCTAAGATTCTTTTTTGTTACATTCTCAATAATGCAGCTCTCATACATATTGGACTCCTACCAAGAAGGTGCAATGAAAATTTCATCCTTAAAGGCTTATTACAATATCTTTCTTTTTTTCTAGATACATGGCTAACATATGCCTCATGGCCTTTACAAAAAATCATGATGTGATGTACATAAACTAATATATTCTCTTTTCTTCCATGATCACTCTAAACTTCAATGTAACTCCAATCTTCACAAATCTACAACAAGAACAAAACAAGCAAAAAAAACTAGAAACCATGGGCTGCTCTCCACCTAACCTAGGCCTCTTATGAGGCCACCCCCGAGCTTGGGGAGCCAAACAAAGGTGGGAGAAACATACACACAACAACAACAACATCAAAAGAAAAATATGAATATTTCACAATACACTCCCATTCCCATAGGTTTTCACAATGGATCACTCAAAGATCCTACAAGGGGTGAAGTGGACCAAGTACCCAAGGGAGAAGGCCAAACCCAATATCTAATATGCAAGCCCTCACATGGCTGCCCAAACACTTCCCTTCACATTATCAACCAAGAACATCAACATACCCTTATGACCCCCAAATGAAACAACAACAAGGAAGGCTTCATGGAGCCCATACTCCATTACTTTTCCCTCTCCTCCTTGAGGAGAGACTGTACACCAAGGGCTGTCAAAACTCCTCCACCCCCAAGGTTACTCTTCCCTCCCAAGGGTGAGTGAGCCTTGATACTCCCATTAACAACACATACAAAGAAAATAAAATAAAAGCATTGAAATAACACCAACATAATAATAACAACAAGATCATAGCTCCAATAAACCAAGAAACACAAGAAACAATCATCCTTTGCAAGATTCAACATAATACAATGAGAGAGAGAGAGAGAGAGAGAGAGTTGCAACAAGTCCACCAACCTAGAATCCAAGCTTAAGGTAAGATAGTTATAGAAGAGCTCCCTTTTAGCCCCAATTCCTTCTTCCAAGATCACCAACTCTAGCTATATCTCTAAGTTAGAGAGTGGGTGTTCAAACTCTCCAACATGGAGAGTTCCCACTAAAATGCCACTAGAAAGCTCATGGGGAGAAGGAAAGTCCTCTAATTGGTCCCTCTTCCCTAAACTCTTACACCTTACTAAAAATAGATCCAAAAAGGGGAACTCCTAAAAGGTGAATTATGGCTTAACACAAATATGGAAGGGTGGTCTATCCAAAGTCAATACTCACAAGAGTTGATTTTCGTCCAACTTGGGAAACCAAATTTTTGAAAGGGTCACATGGTCAACCAAAGGCTATCCTAGGGTTAAAATAGCCCTTAACTATTGGTATAACAAGTGGGATACCTAAAAATAACCCCAACACACCCCTAGACACTTCACAACCCCTCCAAAAGTCCACTTAAAGAGTAATTTCGAAATCCCAATGAGATGAACACACTCCCCTCTCCCAAACCAAGGTATGCATATGGGGATTCACTAATGTACTAATCTAGGTAGGTGGACAACCATTCCCAAGTTGACATGTCATGGCCTTAAGTACAAAACACAAGTGTCAAATGACACACACAACATTTACATATCACTAGGCCATGTCATATCCACTTAGGAAAAACTCACAAAGAATTAAGAAATACATTTAAGGATTACATTTCCACAATCAACCAAATACATTTATGAATAAAATTATGAAACAATGAGGTCTTGTCTTTCATTAGACGCAACCTTGGCTCACTGAGTTCACATATCCCTTTGTTTGGTTCCCCAGATAAAATACCATGGTTTCTTACCTGCACACTCAATTCAAATATCAGTAGTTTGAGGAGATAAATATACATTATAAAGAAATAAGCAATATTCAAAATTTAAGGAAATCATCAACATTTTAAGTTTATTGCTAAAGATTACAAGAATACATCAATCTCAGTTTAAGCTTTTATCATAAGGTAAGATTCACATTGCAAGAAATCAAAATTAAATATATATTTCTAATAAATCCCTATTTCATCAATAACCATAACATAATCATAATGTATTTCCAAATCAATTGTCTCAGAATAAATTTCCATAATAGAAAATAGAATATAGTCCATAAGGTGCATCATAAAGCATCATGTGTCCACACATCCAAAATGATCAAATCCGTGGCATAAAGCATAAAATCCATAATGTCCATAGTGCATCAAAAGTAAAGTGTCATATGCTAAATCTATCATAAGCAGAAAAATTGGAAAACTACGATGGGGTTCGGGGTGAGGCCTCACATTTGCATCTGTAACTGCTCATTCTCAATAGTCATGTCCAGTCTGAACTTGTCCATTGCTCCGATCTTTTCTCTCAAGTCTTTAAGATTTTCCAGAGAGAGACTTAGCTCTGATACCAATTGTTGGAATTATATTGATATGATGTACTGAGAGGGGAGGGGTGAATCAATACCTCTAAAAATTTTCTTGGTTAGCCCATTAACCCTTAACCATCAGTTTGTAAATTATCTTATCTAACTGTTCATCTTTCTTTATGCATATGAAATCATATCATAAGTTCTTTTAGTATGTAACCATAACAGAAACATTCATGAAAATAGATAACACATGACACAAGATATTATATCGCAGAAAACTCCTGTTAGAAAGTAAAAACTGCGGTGGGGATTGTTACCCACAAGACTTCACTATCTGTAGATAAGAAGGGGTCAGTTAAGGCTTATAATTGGTCATTTCTGATGACCTACCCTGTTAGGAGTATTATAGTGGAGACCTATTAATATCTACTTCATTTGAATCTTTAGCAACACTGTTAAGAGTGCACTCTGTTAAGAGACTTGGAAAGAACAGTTAAGTCCACCTTCTACAAAAGGATTTTAGATGTGATGCACTTGTTATAATGCAACTACATAAGTCTTTGATCTGATGACATATAAAATCTTCAATTTCTGATAATAGATCCAATTAAGCTTCTTACATATAAGTAATCATCCTTCCATGATTGAATAATACCTTTATCTACTCGTCGGTAGCCTTTGTGTGTTCTTGATAACTAATGTATTCTATTTCTGACCTTTGCATGAATTCTACCTTCTGCTCCTTAGATGCTCTTTGTGGCTATCAATAATAATGAATTCATAACTCACAATTGAGTTTGAACATCTATTTATACTAAATTAGGCTCAATTCTTGAATCATGCATCGCAAGTTAACTCTAGATCCAAGGTTTACAACTTGACCTTGATCTTTAGTTAGATATGTTTTAGATCCATTAGGATGTATTAAAACATTTACATAAAGCTTTCTTGACCCTCAAGTTATGATTTAAAACAAATAAAAACTCTATAAATAGAGTTACATTGCTTTATCTGTCGTGTAAAAATTAGATCCACAATTTGTGGGTTCTTTAACTGACTGTCGGTTCTAACGGTCGATTTTCTTGGTTGTCAGTGTTCCTTTCTTGAACTTGTCATCGAGTATGCCTTTTCTGTTCCTGTCAGGTTAGTTCTCAGAACTGTGTCATCGGTGATGCTTGTGGTCTCTGGTGATGCTTGTCGATTCTATACTTAGCATTTTTCATGACCTCTGTGTTCTATCAGGTATGCTTGTTGTTCGGCGGTAATGCTTGTAATCTACCAGTGATATTTGTAGTCTATCGGTGATCTCTATCAATGTTTTTCACTAAATGTACTAATGGAAAAATAATGTCATCACCCTTCTCCTTTCTTTAGACCTTCCAAAGGCCTTAGACAAGGGGATCCCATATCCTTGGTCCTTTTGTTATTACAATGGGTTGTCTTGGTAGATTCATTGATAAGTTGATTCAGGAAGGGAAACTAATTGGTATCAATATGTCTTCTTACAATATTGTTTGTTCTCATTAGCAGTTTGTGGATAACATTATTTTAATGGGTTATTCTTCCATGAAGGAGGATAAATCTCAGAAGAAATCTTTAAATAGCTATAGTTGTTCCTCGGGGAAGCTGATAAATTGGTCTATAAGTTCTTTATTTTTTTATTAATACCCCCTGTGGAAAGACAATGTCGAATTACGGTAATTCTCATATGTTAGATCAAGGTGCTTCAGGATTCCTACATCGGTCTTCCTTTAGGTCTAAAGCCCTCAGACTCTTTCTGAGACTCTTTGGTGGAAAGATTTAATAGGAATGCTCACTGGCTGGAAAGGATTTCTATTGAGTCAAGCTGGCAAGGTCCAAATTTTTAAATCTTCCCTCCAAAGCCTCCCAATTTATTCTTTGAGCCTATTTAGAATCTCGACCAAGTATGTTGAGGCCATCAAAATAATCTAGAAAATATTCTTCTAGTCAGGGGTGGAATACAAGAAAATAATCTCCTTAATTGTTTGGGAGAAATTTTATAAACCTAAAAGATAGGGTGGCCTGGGGATGAGATGTATTTGATCCTTTAACAATGTCTTGATGGCTAAGAAAATATGGAGAATTCATGAGAGGCCTTCAGAATGGAATTCTATTTGGAGAAGTAAGAATATTTTTTCTTTCCCTGATAGATGCAGTTTCTTCCAATCTACAGACATTCCCTTGGGATCCAAAATTTGGAATCAAGTTTGGAAGGCTAATAACACTGTGGCCCTTGGTGATGCCTGGAAAATCAGTAAAGGGAGAAAAATAAGGTGTTTGGAGGATAAATGGATCTGAGATACCCCCCTTAGCAATGTGTACTCCTTCATGCCTTTCATTTATGACCATAAATAGATTTGGCATTTTTGTTGGTTATTACTTGGGCTCTAATTAGTGGGTGGATCTTCAAGGGGTAAGAAATTCCTTCCTGCCCCTTCATAAGGATCTCCATTCTATAGTCTTATGTCCTTAGGTCGAATAAAATCTCACTTGGTCAGGATCCTCCTCTGGTTCTTACATGTGGCCTCTACTAGAAAAGAATAAGGAACCCCACCTTGTTGGTCTAAGGCTTGGTTTCCCAGCCTTATCCCTAAGGTGAATATATTTTTTTATGGATTCTTTTACAAAATAAAATCTTAACTACTGACAATTTGTGTCATAGAGGTTTTTTCATTCCCAATCGGTGCTACCTTTGCCTGGTGGAAGAGGAATCAGTTGATCATTTAGCTATTCATTGTTCATTATCTACCTTTGTTCAAAGTAGATTATGCAACTCTTAAACTTATGTTGGGTTCTATCTAAAACTATTCAAGATCTCTTCAGGCACTGGTGTTTCCTTGCCTCCAACAAGGTTGTGAGATCTATTTGGTCCCTCACCCTACCTCACTTTATTTGAGGAATCTAGAAGGAGCGGAATAATTGTATCTTTAGAGATACGACTCTCCCCTCTGATATAGTTTTTGAAAAGATTCACATACCTTTCTGGGATAACGCCAATAATGTCACTATTAGGAAGGGTATTCTTAAATATCAGAGTATCACCCAACCGAGGGATCTCTATGCAGTGAATCTCAATTGGCCTTCTAAGAATGCTAGACAATGTTGTATCTGAAACTTCCCTCCTTCTAGATGGATCAAGATTTACTTTTATGGGGTGGAAAAGGGTAAATTGGGGATGGCTTGGTCTAGGGGAGTGATAAGAGATGATAAGAGCTTTTGTTTGGCAGTGGTGGCACTCCCCTTGGGAATATAGATAAACCACCATGCTGAGGTGATGGGAGATTACCAGGTTTTGAAGCTTGCCAAGAAGTTGAACTATTCTAATGTCTGGATTGAGGGGGACTCTAAAAATATCATTAGATGTATTAAAAGTATTGTTTCCCCTTCATGGACTATTAGTAATTTAATATCCTCCTCCTTGGATATTATAAATCCCTTTGATAAAATTTATATTTCCCACGGCTAGAGGGAAATAAATATTATGGCTAACTAGTTAGCCAATGTTGGAGTTAAAGTTGATTCACCCATCACATGGTATGGTGAGCTAGAGTTTAGTAATGATACCAAGGCCATATTAAGACTTGATCGTACCCATAGTAAAGTGGGATTTAATGTTATTGATTGAAATGATGATGTGAATCGATAGATTTCTTATGAGTTATGGTGATATTGGTCCTTTTGATAGATTGGACAATTATATCCCAGGGCCTTCGCACTCTTTCTAGGTGTTTAAAGCTTTAATCGATTCTAGTATTGCCAAAATTGGTAGTGACAGAAATACATTCTATCTGTTGTTTATCCTTTGTGAAATTTGTACTGTGAACTATCATCTTTGATTTGTGCAGAATGGGAGGTTGATGCCTAGGGTCTGGAAGCTTTTATGGAATTGTAAAGTGGTTGTTTTTATGGAGAGACTCAATGGTCATAACCTTGTGGTTACTAGGTTTTTTAAGGAAGAATGGTGGAATGAATGTATGAATATTTGTGGGAGAAATGTGAATATTGATGAAGGGATCATTACTAAAGTGACAGGGCTTCCCCTTGAGGGAATTAAGATTTATAGGGATCATAAGATCATGGAGGTTGTTGTCAAAATATTTCCCAAGGATGAGAAAGAGAAATATGGGCTGGTTAAAAGAAACAATAACTATTTCTCCCTGAGTGTCATCAAGACGATCTGGCAGAGGGTTTTGTCTACGATCATGCACTACATCACCTTGGATGGGTTCTTTATGTGCATATATGGTTACTATTTCATTTTCATCAACCAATTCCACTATGGGGAAAAGGTATCTCTACCTTTTTACTTGTTTAGTTCCTTAAGTACCAGTATTTTTTATGCTAGGGATAACCCTAGTAGCAACCCGGCCCTCCATGAGGGTCTTATGATGTTAATTTATGATTATTTTCAAAATTCATACTGTTGAGTGTCATGTTATTGAAACTGTGGACTCGGATGAGAATTATGGTGAAAGGGATGATGAGGATGAGGGTTTTGAAATAGAGGTTGAGGGGGATTTGGATACCCCTATTAAGATGCTTATTAAGTCAAAAGATAAAACCAACACTCCTTCCTCCTCCTTGGCTATTAAGAAGAATAAAAAGACCCTGAGCTTGGGGTATAGGAAGAAGAAACATATTATTAACAACTTTGAGAGTGATTGTAAGGAGGATAAGGCTGAAGATGGTGGGGGTTTAGATACTAAGGCTGAGGTAGAGCTTGCAGCTTCCCCTCCAAAAAAAGAAAACAAATATTTCTTCATCCAGCACGATGAAAAAAATAAGGGTTTAACTCTTGCTCTCTCCCATCCTCTTGAATCCCCTAGGGATAGAGGGTCTACCCAGGGTGATCTTCACCAGAATAATATGATCATGGATGATGGTATTGTGCATAGTGGTAAGGAAGATGTCAATTTAGAGAATGATCCCTCTGGGGAAGGTGCCATTTTTAGTGCCTTGGATGTTCACAATTAAGATAATATCCTACAGATGGTTAAAAATGGTTCCTTGGACTTTTACACAACCATTAATTGGATCTCCCAGGAGGTGAAGGGGATCAAAACCAAACAAAATGTTCTATCCAGCAAGTTGGATGCCCTGGAAGTGTTGGGTGTGGGAAAGGAAAAACAATTTCTCTGATAATGTGAAGGACCTCACTAAACATGTGGGTGATGTTGAGGATATGGTAGCAGAGTTTGAAAATAAATTTGATGACATGGAAGCTAGGGTTGACGATATTGATGTGACCCAGAAGAAAATTGGGGAACAAAGTTATAATATCCTTAAGGCCTTTGTTGAGCATTTGAAGATTCCGGTGGGGAAGTTGGAACAGATCAACCAGGAGAAGGTCATTTCCCATGTAGAGGAGGTTAAGGATATCATCCTAGAAGAGAGGTACCAGGAGGAGGACTCGAGTCAGTGCCAAGAAGAAATATGTCTTCAAGGACAATAAGGATATTAAATACCTCAGGGATGTTGTTGATAAGATGACACAAATGGAACTTGAAGTTGTCAAGCTTTTTAAAAACTTTTCTTAGTATTCTTTGTTTTGCTCCTTTTTCTTGTCTAGTTGTCATTTTTCTAGCCTCTAGTTGTATGTTGGGTTTTTCTCTGTTCTTGCCAGCTTGTTGGTTTAGTGTTCCTTAGGCACTATTTTTTTAAGGACTTTATTGATCATATGTATGCAATCCTCTGTAATTGGGTTTTAGGTCCCTAAAACTTGTTTTTCACATAATAAAAAATTAGATATTTGTAACGGAATTAATACAATGGTTAGTACTAGAGTCAACACAATTCACAATATATATGTTTTTATTCCAAATAGATATAAATCACAATGCATAAAATTCATGTTACACTTATAATAACTCTAAAGAGATTATATAGCATGGTAAATTGAATAATTTAAACACATAAATCAATCATCTTATCACAAAATTCACATGTTTTATTTTCATTATCTTTAATCATCAAAGGCTTTTAATACTTATTTGAAGATTAAGAACTTGGAAAAATTATTCTTAGTCTAAGAATATTTCAATAGTCTAAGTACTTTTAATTATGGTACATTTAGGAAGAACTAGTTCTAATTCAACACCAACATAGATGCTTCCTAAGAATCAACACAACATGCTCCAAAGTTATTACTCAACATGCATACAACAAGAGCTCTATATTAATTGTTTAATATGCACAACAACCTTGACAAGGACAATCTTGAGTGTACATATTTCATTTAGTTGGACACATTTCATATGCCCCCTTCTCCAGTCCCATGGCTTGCTAAGACACCTTCATCATCATCTTTGAGTGATATCCATTCCCCTTCTCAACACATGAATTCTTTAGATATCATATTAAGGGGTGGTTTCCAAACCATCACGCCCTTTCACAAGAGTTTCCTTTAAAAAATATGTTCTCCCCTTTTAAAGGGTTTTAAAGTCATTCTTTTATTAATCCATTTTTTAAATCAAAGGGTCATAATATCCTTTCTTGTTTCCCTTTTAATTCTAAAGGGATATTAAATAACTTTATCTTCTCTTGGAATTTAGTTACATAACAATCCATAGAACTAATTTTCATATGTTTAGAAATTAACACAAACACATGACCTCATAAAGGCTCATCTTATGGAGAAATTATATAAAATAATAAAACCAATTTAACAATTAATTGTAGGATCCATTACTTGATGTAGATCCCATGACATCCCATGAAAATATATTTTAAGTTTATAAATATTTACTTAACATGTGTGTTTGTGTGATGCACAGTTTGAGATACATGATTATTCTAGAATTCACATACACCTAAAAGGGGGTAAAAATACAATAAAATAATTTGCATATCCATATTGTTTCCCATCAAATTTTGTGTCTCTTTTAAGGGGAATGCTTTGACACACAAGGAAATTGACAAATGACATAATACTGTGCAAAGTCAAGTCCCTTTGTAACGCCCCTTAAAGGAACCCTCAAAATGAGGACAAAATATGCACTTAAAAATAAGGAATATTTTTTAAAAAAAAATAATGTACTACATTAATTAAAACAACAAAGTATAATCCTACTTGTTATATCATATAACTAGAAATGAGGAGGACAAAGAATACACTTTGAAAGGAAGTTTACTGCCTATATTGAATTAACAACCAATATCACTGCTTACTTGGTTTTTTCTACCTTGCATCGTATCCACCATGCCTCAATGCCTGTAACTACATACATGTCCATACAACTAGATGCAAGAGAATAGATACATGATCATAAATATAACTTTCATCAATATCTTATCTAGATGAATTATCATTGAGGATTGAAATAACTTTGAATTTAAATCTTTGAGGAAAATCCCTAAGGGCCAAACCTTAGTTTTAGTGGTTCATCATCGGTGGCCTTCCCTACATCAAGCTAAGAGACTTTATAGTTTGACTCTTTCTGATGCAGGATTATCTTGGGATCTTGGCAATCTTGCATCAACAAAAAATATTTCCTTTTAGTTTCTTTGTTGTTCTGTTTGAGTTGGGAAGATTTGGTGTTAGGTGGCGATCATTCTAATTGGCTCTTTATCTGATGTGATATCATGGGTCTTTTCTAGATATCTTGGAGAATCTTTGTCTATGATTGCATCTTATTTTGTTCTATTTTGGATAATTTATCTTAATATTGGTCTAGTCCTATTCTGTTCTTCAGTTTAGTGATTGGTCTTGGTGTTTTCCATTGGTTTCCTGGTCTACCAGTGGGAATCTCCATGTTTCATTGTTCCAGATTATTATTACGATTGAGGGAAACCTTATTGTATGATCGCATCTCTTAATGCTTGCATTGGAGGTTGTTCCTAATGGTTTTAGGTCCTGGCCTATTTTTGTAGCACATTTTCTTCTTCTTGGAGGATGTGATATTTTATAGCCAATTTGTGTCTTACAATCTTCTATATATTTGTAGTCTTAGGGTATTTTGAGAGGGAGCTTTTCAATAGGTATCTTCAAGAGGTTAGCATCTAATATAGATCTAGTTTTCTGATTGTAATTAGGCATGTGAGCTTTAGAATGCAACCTAGAATGTTGTTATGCATGTAAGATGTAAATATTGAGTTGATGATAATATGA
This sequence comes from Thuja plicata, assembly GCA_018584345.1. Taxonomy (NCBI): domain Eukaryota; kingdom Viridiplantae; phylum Streptophyta; class Pinopsida; order Cupressales; family Cupressaceae; genus Thuja; species Thuja plicata. The sequence continues at coordinate 2,110,087 of MU226563.1, forward strand.
AGGCCTATGAGGCATGTTTGTTGTTCATTTCTAAGTTTTTAATGGAATTTTGTTGCTCATTTCCATTGTGTTGACTCTTATTGCATGGTTGGACTGTCTCCATTAAGGAACTCTGACTATGACTACATCAGTTTGTATCAGAGTGACTTTTGATCTTGTGGTGGTAGTAATATAAGATCCTAGACTTGCAAAGTTCCTAGGGCATTGCTTGTGAGGTGGGAGAGGTTGGATCTGGCTTGCATCAATGAAGGAATTTCGTAAGAGTGGTTGGAAGGGATTGTTGCAGAAGATTGAGTTGTTGTTTTGGTTGATGACTAGTATGAAATTATCAGGGTATGATTTTTTGATGCCATGGTTGATTATTTGTTCTTGAGCTTACAATCCTATGGAGGGCTTATTGTGGGATGGCAGAATGTAGATCTAACCTACGACAATAGAGGATTTGTGTGAGGATGGTTCAGAGAGTAGTTGTTTCTTATTGTGAAGCTTGGAGTGCATTGAGTTCCTTGAGATGTCCTATTGGTGGATAGATCATTGGTTCAAGGTAGGCTGAGAGAATGTTAAATAGATTGTTGAGTGATAGGTAATTGAGATCTTGCAGTCAGATCGCCAAGCATAGGCAGTTGCACCTTATGAAGGGAGGGAGGTCGCTGGATAGACTGAACCCTAGAAGTGTGATTAAAATGTTTGAAGACCTTAGGGTTGAATTGATGTATAAGATTTGTAATGCTTTGGTTTGTTTGAGGAGGAATCTTGAACCTAAGAATGAATAAGAAGAAGCTAGTAAGGAGTTGAAGAGGTTGAGTTTGCATTTACCAATCAAGAGGTGGGTTGTTTTTCCTATGAGAAGGATTGTTCAAAGGAGGAGAGAGAAAGTTAGGGTTACTACTGAGATTGAGGCTAATATTGATAAGGTATGTACATAGGTGAAATTTTTTATTGAGATTGCAGAGGATAAGGTATATATGTTTATGGGTGAATTTCATAATCACTTGCTTGGATCTGATGAGCTAGTTGAGGAATGTCTTGTTATTGATGAGGATAATGAGATTTCCAATATTGAAGAGGTTGAAGTTGCTAAAGTTCGAATTGAGATTCCTTTGGCTGAATCTAATAACCTTGTTGGAATAGGTGTTGAGATTGATACTGATTACAGTAGTGATGCTACCGTTGATGATATTAGTGAGTATACAAGGGCTTGTAATAAGACTCTTATTTTTTATTATGTGCATGGTGTTAATGGAGAGTTGCAGGCTGACTTGTTTCAGTTGGAGGTTAATTTGTTGCAAGGATTACCTAGAGGGTGTGAGAGAGAAGACATGTTGTTCTTTGTTGATGTTGATACTAATCAAATTGATTGTGTCGAAGGAGATGTTGTCTCTTATGTTGCACTACAGGTGTGGGAAGATGACGTATATTTCCTTGAAAAAGATGAGTATTTGAGCATGAGGATGGATATGTTGAGAGTGAAGATGAAGACTGATTTGAGGACAGATTTGTTGATGGTGATGAATATGGATAAATAATTGAAGGATAAGGGTGGTGGATTCAGTAAAGTTCTTGAATTCATTGTTTTTTATGGACCGATGATAGAAAGAGTTCAAATGTGTGATGAGTATGAGGATGAGTAGATGAGGTTGATAAGAGGGTTTGTGAGAAGAGTACAGATCTTGAGTATAGTTTTGTGGATGCTTTTTGGTTCTTCCTATGGATTTGTTGGCTAGTTTGATTTGGTGCAAAGGTTGTGGAGATTAGATCAGAGGAGGCATAAATTTTGGTTGTGCGGGTTCATATTCTTAACCATGAGGGTTGGAAATCCTAAGGTTAAAATGAAATATTTTATCCAGCTGTGGATTTCTTCTATAGCTAAAAAGTGAGAGGCTCACTTTTTACTAACCTTGAGTGTCTGATGTAGGATCATCTTGGGATCTTGGCAGTCTTGCATCAACCAAAAAGATTTACTTTTAGTTTCTTTTTCGTTCTATTCTAGCTGGGAAGTTTTGGTGTTTTAGGTGGCGGTCACTCTAGTTGGCTCTTTATCTGATGCGATATGATGGGTTTGTTCTAGACATCTTGGAGAATCTTTTTCTATGATGGCATCTTATTTCATTCTATTTTGGAGAAGATATCTTAAGATTGGTTCGGTCTTATTATGTTCTTCAGTTTACCAGCTGGCCTTGGTGTTTTTTATTAGTTTCCCAATCTACCAGTGGGAATCTCTATGTGCGATTATACCAGCTCATTATTACGATTGAGGCCAACCTTATTGTATGATCAGGCATCTCTTAATTCTTGAATTGGAGGTTGTTCCTAATGGTTTTGGGTCCTAGACTATTTGCTGTAACACATTTTCTTCTTCTTGGAGGATGTGATCTTTCCTGGCTGACTTGTGGCTTATGATCTTGTATATATTTGTAGTCTTAGGGCCTTTTGAGATGGATCTTTTCAGTAGGTAGCTTTGATAGGTTAGTATCCATTATGGATATGGTTTTATAATTTTAATCAGGCATGTGTGCTTTAGAATGCAAACTGACATGTTGTTGGGCATGTAAGATGTAAATCTTGAGTTGATGATAATATGAAGGCCTGCGACGCATGTTTGTTGTTCATTTCTGAGTTTTTTATGGACTGTTTTTATGTCTTTCCATTATGTTGACTCTTGTTGTGTGGTTGGACTGTCTCCATTGGGGAACTCTAACTATGACTACATCACTTTCAATTCTAAACCATCTATTTATGAAATCATGAAAGTTGGTATGCAACCCTTTCTAGAGTCTCATTTCTCCAGATAGTTTATTCGTCGACTACCACCCACTTAGGTGAAATAGGGACAAAAACCTAGGCTTAATTAATAGCTTGACACTAACTTCAAAACTCAAGTTAGATTAATAGCCCATACTATAATAAGATCAATACTATTCAACGATTAAGGTTATCACTTAATACACACATATGATTTCTTTAATTAGGTTTACTCTTTACAACTCTCAACTTGGTGTAGGAACATGAGATAACTATAATTAGCTAACACAAATAACAATGCAGGACAATGAGGTAAATAAATAAGAAATTGAGTGCAAGGAAGGGTAATCTAGTTTATCAAAAGATAATAATTTATGAGCACCATTATTAAATTGTGGGCTATAAATATGATTACAACATCAAGAAAGAAATACAATCACATGGATAAACATAAGACATCCACCAAGAAGACATGAAGCTAACACATAATTCATTTAACAATAAGTGATTCCATTATATCAATATGTCATTTCTTTTTAAGCTAATTTTTAACTCAAGGCTCCATTCACAATCTTTTCACTAATCATGCATATTTTAAAATTACTATTCACATATGCCTCCAATCCTAAAATCATAATAATTTAACTCATAATAATCCTAAATAATATCATAATTTATAATATCATGATCAACATCATTATACTCATTAATATTGTCATAATCAATATCATCACAATCATTAAATCATGACAATCATTATAATAACCATAATCAATATCATCATATTCACTATAATTTTCATAAAAAAATATCATCACAAACATCTCGGGAGTTTCCTCCTACATTGTGATATATTACTCCATCCATAAAAGAAACCAGCCTATTCTCTTAATAGTATTTGTGAGTGTTTAAGAAATAGGCCATGTATATATTACCAAATTATGTATTACAAGTACATATGTACATATATAAATATAACATATCTAATATATAATTATGATTTTATTTAATAAATATGAAACCATATAATGGTTCTTTATCCTAATTCAAAATATAATATTTTTAATTAGCATTACTTATGGATTTCTCACCAAAAATATATATGGTTCACATCTCTTCCTTGTGAAGAGTCTCCAATATGTTTTATATTTTCTCCCCCCAATACCCTTTGAAGAATTACATTTAGACAAGAAATCCCATTAAAGAAAAATAAAAAACACACATTAAAATCCCCCAATATAACAATAATTATTAACCCCCAATCACAATGACCCCATACCATTTAAGGAAAAAATATCAAATCATCAAAATATGGTCTCAAAGAAAAAGAAGAAAAAACAATGCCTCATCAAACCCTAAAGATTAGATCAAAGGGGAATTGGACTTGCGGCTGCCCAATTTTAAAAAAATAATCAACTAAACATAGGAAATAAAACTGATTTCATGATAATATGATATAGATCCAATTAACTCAATTATTAAATTGATGGATTCCATTCAAGCCTTGAATAGAAAAAAAAATGGGCAGAGTAAATTTAGAGTTTAGAAAAATCTAGCGTACCATTTTCCTTATAGAGTTTGTCGATCTACACAAAATTGAAATTTACTCTATGAATTGTGTGTGAAGTTGGGAGAGGCATGGAAATGAAAACCATCATATCCTTCCCAAAAACATGTGTTCCTTCCCTTATACATATTTCTCTGAACAATTACATATTGGAGAGACACATCTTTTCTTGGTTTGTATGAGAGATTGTTCCCCTTCACTATGACCCCAATATCATTGTTCTTTTTATTACACCTTGTTGAGATTAAGCATGTCACCTTAATGTTTATTGATATAAACATATTAACTACTTTAGTGAATCGTGGATTTAACAAACATAGTCAACCCTTTTCTTACTATTAATTATTGCCTTCTCAAACACTATAATCACTAATCAATGTTTGTTGTTGTTCTAATAAGAAGGCACCATTTAGGTAGATAGACCAACCACCTCACAGAAGCCATGGGATCTTACCAAATCTTGGATATTGAAAGGAATATTAAATGTAGAATGGTTTGGATAGAAGGTGATTTTAACAACATTATCAAATTTCTAAAAGGGGAGAATAGGACGTCATGGACTATTGCTAATCTTATTAATTCCTCAATTAAAATTATTCAAACCTTTGAAAGAAACACCATCTCTCATGCCTATCAGGAAGTGAACATTACTGTTGATTGTCTTGCTAATTTGGGTGTGAAGTCCAAATCTATAAGAACATGTGACAGGAAGGACACCCTAGCGAAAGATGTTAAAGCCCTCCTATCTAATTATGATAAAACACATGGTAAAATTAGAAATTTTCCCACCAATTTTGATGATGCCACCTATTGAATATGTGATTATTGATGAGCATGAAAATTTTCTAAAATCCCTTGATAATATTGATATTGTTTATGCTCTGCATCCTTTCTGGGTGGTTATTGGCTTTATTGGGTTTGCTGGCTCTTCAAAGTGTTGTCTGGTTTGCCAATTTTTCTCGCCACATTTTGGCAAGATGGGTGAGGATAGACGCAGGGTCAAACCTGTCAACTGTGAGAGATTGAAAAGTAACACGACCATCTGGTATCATTTTCAAAAAGGTGGGATGACTCCTTACCTAGAGAGGCTTCATGGGTATGATCAAAGAGTTGCAAATATTTTTGCGCAGGAATGTAAAATTGGGAAGATCAATTTGTTTGGAAAGACTATTTTGGTGGATGAGAGCCTCATTATAGAGGTGCCTAGTCTCTCCATGGAGGGAATTAAGTTAGATAGGGATAGAAAGGTATCTGAGGGGGATATGACAAAGTTCCCCAAGATGGCTAATGAAAAGGCACAATTGGTGAAGGCTAACAAGTCCAACTTCGCGTTGAAGTAGATCAAGCCCATTTGGAGAGAACTTATTAAAGTGATTATGAAATTATTCACTCTGGATGGAAGGTTTATGAGGGTTTATGGGTACCACTTTGTTATGATCAACCATTTCAAACATAAGGTGAAGATCTCCTTTCCATTTTACTTGCTCTCTTCTTTGAATGCCAACATTATTGAACATAGAGAGAGACCCCACAGTAAACCTATTTTGCATCAAGTGTTAATCTTTCTCATCTATGAAAATTTCAAGGATAGGGTCTCTGAGAACCCTACTAGGGATCTCTCAGCCTCTAATGGTGATGGGAAAGAAAGTGGTAGTTTTGAGGGTGAGGTTTGGGACAAAGTATGAGGAGGAAGAGGCCTCTCTCCCACCTCCAAAAAAACCTAAAAGAGTGTTGAAGAATTTGTCTACAGGGACTAGCAAGGGCAAGGGTTCTCCCTTAGCTGGGGGAACTAAATATGTAAATAAGGACAAGTGGAAAGGGAAAGGTTTGTCCCTTGAGGCCTCTGATAGCTCTCAGGGGTATGATGTTCCTATTTTCCTCATGACTCTCTCTCTCTCCCCTCATGATATGGAGGGGAATTCTCAATTGTCTATGGATTTGAGCCTTTAGGACTTTCAACCCAAACATGAGATTTATTTTGGGGTTTTAGAGATTGCCAAGTCTAGCTTTGTGTATTTCTTCAGACTAATCAGATGGGATTTTCATGAGATTTAACGCCTCAAACTTAAACATGGAGCCCTTTCTTCTAGGCTTGAATAATTACAATCTAAGGAGGATGCAAGGGATAAAATGCAAGTTACTACTAAGCCCTTTCTTTTTCATGGTGTGAAGAAGCCTCAAGGGTCCTTTATTTGTGCCCTTTGGACTGAAGATGAGAAGAGAGTGACGAAGGATTGTATAACCAAGAATGTGGAAGCAATTGAAAAGATGAAGGACGTGTATGATAGTAAGTTTGGGGAAGCAAATTAGAGGAAGAAAAAATGTGAGACCACCCTCAACAAAATTATGGAGCATAGCCACAATGTAGTTAATTCCTTGATTGACATTATGACTATTGATGGTGCCTTAGAATGTGTCTACAAATTTTCATATTTTTTTAGTAAAATTTCTTGTTATTACAAAAGGATTGCTCTTAATTGTGTTAACATGGCTTAGGATTTATGTTTCACGTACTCATCAAGATTTATTTATGTCTAACCCTAGCCTTTATTCTTTTACTTCATTATTTTTTTATAACTTAAGTTGTGGGTGTCATCATCGTTAAAGGGGGACCAATTTGTTTAAATCCTAATGCCATAAGTGATTAAGATTTGACCCCTTTTAATGTTTTACTCCTTAAGTAGTGATTTCCCTAAGTCCAGCCCCATATCTTTTCATATTATTCTACTAAGTTATGGGTTAAGTGTTCATGTTAGGTGGGCCCCTTTATTTTTTCAAGCGGTAGGCTACGTGTTACTTTCTTATTTGCCCTGTGATCCCATGATGATGTCACAATTTGGACCCAACTGATCACAAGATTTCAAGATTCTACTATCCCTCGCATGTTCTTTGGTTGGTGGTATATGTTTATATTTCATGTTATATATGTCGATCCATTTGGTTAAAGATTGGTTTGCTAATGTGTCCATATTTTAGCACATTTCAATTTTCAACAAAGATATTTTATTCTATCAGAAAAGGTGCTCTAATGATATTTTATGTCATCACTTGTTCAGAGGATAAAGTGCTACAAAGATCAATGATCCTCATAATCCCATAATCAAACTTTATCAATCTTTATTCAGTGCGGGATAGTGAGATGTTGTCATTTGTCCTGGGTCGGTGAGAAACTAAAAGGTGAGACCAAATGGATGACAAGCAGCCATAAATGGTTGGTTGGATTTTCTAAGGGGGGAAATCATTGTTATAGTTGTCTATTATATTAAAATTAACAAATGGGAAACTAAAGTGCATATCTTTTAGCACATGGTGGAAATCAACGATGATATTTTATTTTGGATAAAAAGGTAATTGATGTTTAAGGGAAGTTAGAAGTTTATTTGACAAGTATACTATGGGTAAGATCAACGGTCTTCATGATCCTGCAATCAAACTTGCATGATTGTCTTTCCATACAGGATCATGAGATCTTGCCACATATACTTGGATGTGCTCGTTTGGAGGATGATTAATGGTGGAGTTTCAAACATGATTTTAAAATAGGTGATTAGAGTCATTGCTCATCGCCTGTGCAGGAAGTAACTACTAGACAAGGTATTGTCTTGTCGATGTAGGAATGTGCAAAATATATGGTTCTTGACTCATCATCAAAGGTTCTAAGTACCATGACAACATGAAACCAAGATCTAGATATGCAAATGGATCAGGATGAATCCTGGTTTGTTATTGATATAATTGTGATATGTTGATAGGATCAAATAAGTGCATATTTGTCAGAGATTTTTGCAGTAGGATAAAATCAAGTAACTATCCCCAAGAATATTTAAGAGTAGAAGGCAATAGGTTGTTATAATCTTTGCATTAGATAAATGCAAGATGATGGAATTTGGGTTTGATTGACATGATTGATAGGATGAGTAAGCTTCAAGGAATATTATTGAAGCAAAAACACCACCAAGTGGCGTGTTCTAAGTTATAAATGCAAAATGGTGGTGGCTTTGTTGGTAGAAAAGAACAAAGACCTCATATGTTTCTGAGGTAGTTTTCAATTGAGAGAAGAATAATGGCTAAGCAGTGTTGTGCAAATTGTCATTATAAGCTATGTGATATTGGATGGATTTTCTTCTAAGTGAGTGTGTTCATAATCAGAGGAGTCTTGAAAGTGGTAGGGATAATCACAGGGGTCTTGAAATCTAATTTCCCATTATTTGGGCCTTTCTTGGTTGTTCCACTTCCTCCCCTCCATCTATGGTTGGCCTATGGGAGTAGCAAAGATTATGGTGGAACCCATATTTGCAGAATAATTTGTATTCATAATTAGTCAGGGAAGTATCTTTTTGCATTTTCTCATTTATCTTCTATAGCCATTTGTTTATACATTATGCTTCTTGCTTATATTTCTAATGTCTTTTTTTAATGCTATATCAATTTTAATCTATATCTCTAACAAGTTATCCTTGTATACCATTCTTCTTATTTCCTCTTTGATGTAGTTAGCAAGGTCGAGGTTGAAATACAATGGTTTTAATTAATATACAGTTTATGAAACCATATGATTGAACAACTATCCTTTGTTTACCTATAGCATGGTGGTGCAATGAAGCAACAAGAAGTATTCTATCCATCATTGGGTGGTGAAGTATTATGGTCTCAACCTCTATGATAATTGAAAATAGTCAAATAGAGTTGTCAACGGTTGAAAATTCATGACTGATGAACATACATATTCTATTAAATTGACTTGGCACCATATAATGATCGATGTGTGTCCTACAGAGTCAGATTGAATAAGGTTAGACCAAGTCGCATCTGATCAGAGTAAGATCTGATCCAATGGTTGAGTGTGATGGCATTATTGCAAGTCACACGACATTTAAACATCACGCAATGGAGAAAAGAGTGACAGGTGTCCCAGGCCCGCCAAGATGTACAAGTGCAATGACATGGATATAGATGTCAGCATTTGGTTGGCAAGATAGAATGATTAGACTACACGGAGGTGCATAAAATGGAGTAAAGGATAGACTACTTCAAAGGCATCTTTTAGCCCCTGACTTAAATCGATGGCTAGGACTTAATCTAGCGGGTAAAAGTAATCGACTGATAACTTAGGAACTTGGGAAGATCTACGACTGTAAGATCAAAGATCTACGGCTTAGTGCAACGGGGTGATGGAGAAATAAACAAGCTTTAACCACTATGTGATATCGAAGGATGTGACATGTGGCGGCAATGGGAAAAAGAAAAAAGACTTTGACGACTGCATTTATTTGATTATTCCATGGTATTTTAAACATTAAAGTCTTTTATTATACTTAGGGTTTGTTTTATCGTTGATTATTTGACTTTGCATGTAGAAAATAAAGGTGGCGAGCATGGTTTGATCGGACGGTCCAAATTGTCGATGTCGGGACAAATGATCACATGCAAACATGATGAAAAGGGTCATAGAGGAATGATCTACACCATGATCGAGGTTGATAGGAGGTGACTAACTTGATTCCAGAGATCATGCACCAAAGAATATGTAGATTCAAAAATATATCATGAGAAGATATATCTATGTGGTCGACATACTCATGAGATAAACTATGGATGGATATATGACTAGAGTATCATTATGATGCATATCTATTGTTTAAGTTGTTTTCACAAACATATTAAGAAAGACTTGTTAAGTTATTATGAGACTTAATTGGTCAGTAACTATTATTAAATAAGGATAACTGGATATTCCATTATTGTAATTAAACATTCATTTATTGATCTTAGGTGGTATTTGTTAGGAAATCTCATGTTGATCTGAAGCTTTTCTGCATCCTTTGGGTTTCATACTTATAAGGATACCAAGATCAACACAAAAAAAAAAGAATAACACAATAAGACCTACTATTACTATAGTCAGATGGGATAGATGGATCAATAACTACGAACTTGAATTCTCTTGTACCATTTTCCAAAATCAATAAAGATAAGTCCTTTTTATTTCATATGTGCAATTATTTTATTATCATTTTATAATTAGTCCCTTAGATAAACTAATAGAACTTCTTCAAAGTGATAGTTTGATGTGCATGCTTCCTGACTTGATTCATAGTCTATATTTTCAATTGGTTTTCTCATTTTGCATGGCTAAATTATGTTGATTGAGTCCTCAGTCAATTGGTCTATCATTTGAGAAGTATTACCCTTTTGAAATATCTCTGGATTTTTTTTAGGTTGCATGTACATTTCTTAACACTTTGAAGTGATATGTTTTCTTGTAAAACTATCTCTGAGTTTTAACATAACATTGGAATTATAGTGACTCTATTGCCCATGGTTGATTAAGGCACTGGTCTTTCTTTCTTATTGGATTATGGTCACAGTTTCATTGTTTATAGTTTAGAGATACTATATCCATCTGCTCTATTCAGTTCATATCTTGAATCCATCAACATTCTTTAAATATTTGCAACATTACATTAAACACTTGATAGTTCATTGCTCCTAGTTAAGGAACTCAGTAGTACTTTTTCATACTCTAGGATAAATAAGTTTGAGTCACATATTAACTGCTCTAAAAAGCCCTTAAAGATTTGGAAGACAAGTTTAGGGTATAGGCCCACCAACCTTGGTTCTGTAGAGCCAAAATTGTAGAAGGTTGATCTTGGAATAGGTTGAAACATTTTCAGTTGGAAAATCACTTGGGTTTCTCATCATTTGATAGGAAAAATCTATAGGAGATCCAATATTTTTTTTTTAGTACCAACAGATTGATGAATCTACTGTGGAAAAATTATCATTAAGGATAGTTTTCAAATTTTTTGGTAATAAAGGTTAAGCTCTACTAGGATAAAAGAATCGAGAAGATAATAAATTATCTCCTTCTAAGAAGAAGGTGATGATTCTACAATTTTAAAGTGGTGATAAATTTGGTCATATAATCTTGTTATTAACTATCTCATGTGGGGTAGAAGATCCTTGCATCCAAATAAACATGAATTAGATTTAATCATGAGGAAAGGTGGGACTTCAAGTGTAAAGATGCCTTATGTACCACATATGATATATCTTGATAAGAATGATCAAGAGTATGCTTGTGAATAATTCCCTAATTTAAGCCATCATAGTCATGAGAGCAGTGATGAAAATTGTAATCCTTTTTTCTAAGGTAATAGAGGAGGACATGAGTCTCGACATGATCCAAATCAGGAAATGACAGAAAGAGAGAAAAGAATTAACAAATGAGATGATGTATTTCATGAGATGGCTGATGTAGGATCAAAAGATGAAGAAATGGTCATGGCTCTTAAAAGATAGCTAGAAGAGATACTAAGGAAATGAGAATAACAAGATGTACAATTAGATCACCAAGAGATAAAGAAGCTTCTAAGGATGATGGAAATGGAGTTTACAATCCTCCTCATAGGAACAACAGTGGGCATATTTTAAAAAATGATCATACCAACCCTTTGTTGGAACCAAACAATAGAGGAAGAATTTAGAGAAACAACAATGATTGGGAAAGAAAAGATCATTGGGGATAGTGGAACAATTAAGAACAACACAATCACAACAATAGAGTGAATCCTAACACATATGACCAACATGAACAGTATAGACATAAAAATAATAGAAGTATGTATAGTGGATATCAAAATGATAGGGATCAAAATTTTGACCCAAGAAATTATAATACCAACTCAAGTTTTGGACCAAGAAATAATCAAAGATTCCAAAATGCAAATCGATAGAATCAAAGACATGGAGAAATAAATCAAAATATAAAAAAATATAGAGCCCCAATGGTTTCTGATAGATACATACACTTAGATTTTTATGGCATAAGGGGATGTCCTAATGACATAAGAAATCAATTAAGGAGTGCAGTTCTAAAGTTTTCAGGGAATGGGTTAGAATCAACTGAAGTGCATTGTGTAAATTTGAAGAATGTTATCCAAGAATTTGATGAGTTCAATGAGGATGTATACATGAAACTTTTTTCTCAATCCCTCATAGAAGATGCAACAGAATGGTTTAGAAGTTTTCCAGATAGATCCATATCTAGTTGGGATGGATTTGTAAATCAATTCATACAACAATTTGGTAACCACAATGATACTTCTTTTTCTTCACACGAGTTGACAAGTATGAAGAAAAATCAAAATGAATCTGTGGCTGAATTCAACAAAATATTCAACAAGGATCTAAATAGGATTCCAAGGGATTTTCATCCTATTGATGCCTTCCTAATTAATTTCTATATGGGTTCCTTTGATAGCAATACAAATTATGAAATCAGATCTCATTAACCTGCTGCTTTAGCACATGCTCTCAAGATTTCTATAGCTATTGAAAATGATAGGAAGGCATCCGGTATAATCACTAAGAGGGAAGACACTCGGTTGTTCAATCCAAAAGAGCCTAAGCAACACAAGGAGGAGGATAGATTGGATAAGCTTATGAATATGGTAAAAGGCATCCCAGTGAATAATGGAAGAGACAACTTTAATTAAAACCAGAAAATCAGGTACCATACAAAAATGATAGATTTAAGTTGTAGGATATGCCTTATAACATAGAATGGAAGGATGGGAAACCAGTGAAAAAATAATTACATACTCCTGACCCATTGAGGAAGAACAACCATTTTGTGGAAATCTACCCTTGGTGTAAAGCTTTTAGACTACCACATTCTTATGAACATTGTGTTGTTTCCCAAAGATGGAGAGAGGATGAAGATCAGAATGATGATCAAAAACCCATAGTGAATAAATTATCAATAGGTCCTATGTGGGGATATGATGACTATAGCTCTTTAGATGAATACTACTGCGGGGATGACCTAAATAGAGTGTATCAATATGGGGATCATCATGATGGTCCTCCAAGATTAAGATAATTAATAAAAGAGGAGAAGAAAGAATACACAATAGCTGCAGTAAAAGAAGCAAGAAGTAATTACAAGTTAAGGAATATAATAGTGAATGTAGATCAAGGGAAACTGATCCAAGGAGGCTGAAGCACAAAACCATTGCTCAAGATAAACAGGTAGAACATCAGGACTTTCCAACAATAGTAAGAGAAAAGGTGGTTAGTAAATCTCATCCCAATGAATGTTCTTTCATGTCTAATGCATTATCTCAAGTTAAAATATATGTTCCTTTGCTTGAAATAGTTAAAATACTTGAATGTAAAAGTGAAGCTTTGAAAATATTGTCTAATGTAGGTAATAAGGAACTTAACCAAGAAGTATAGGATCCTCCATCTATTTATCTAGGAACTACTTTAAAAAAAATGGAAATCAAATTGATCCTTTCTATCTTACTCTATTGATAAATAATAGATTGGTAAAGAATTGTATGATAGATGTTGGTGCAGCAGTGAACACTATGCCTAATAATGTAATGAAAGAATTAGGAATGAATGTTGATACCGAATTTGGTAGATGCTATGCTTTGGATAATAGATATGTTCATGTTGTAGGTATAATGAAAATTGTTGAATTTCAATTTCCTACATGTCCTAAAATGTCTTATAAAATGGATATTACTTTGGTTGAAGTTCTTGCCAATTATGGAATGCTTCTATCTAGACAATGGTCTAGCTTAGTAGCAGGTAGTATTCAATTAGATATTTCTTATGCTTCTATTCTAGTGAATGGTAGGGATGTAAGAATTGATAGGGAGACTAGAAGTCCATACATTATTGAGGATGTGGACCCAGGCTTGGTTACACATTTCTGTCATTCTGATATAGATAAATTTCAGGTAAGTATTTCAAAAAATACAATGCATAATACTGAACCCATTGAATTACATACTGGAGTAAATAAAAATACAATTTGGAAAATGTATTTTGATGGTGATTTTTGAAAGGATGGTAATGGAGTTGGTGTCATTTTATTTTCCCCTGATAAAAAAACATTTAAATATTCCTTCTTACTAGATTTTGAATGTACTAACAATGTTGTAGAGTATGAAGCCCTACTTCTTGGTTTGAGGATTGCTAGCAAGCATGGAATAAAATGTTTAAGTGTTTTTGGTGATTTTGAATTGATTATTTCTCAAGTTAAAAGTAATTTTTTTGCTAAGTAGCCTCATCTTAAAAGATATAGAAATGAAGTATGGGATTCTATGGAATGTTTTGATGCTTTTTCTATTGATTGGATATATAGATCAGAAAATATCCTTGCAAATTTTATGGCTAATTTGGCATTAAACTAGCGTAATGACATCCCTTGTGAAGACATAGTTCAAGTTGAAGTCAAAACTAGACCTGCTATACCTAATAACATCAACAATTGGCAAGTCTTTGAAGATGACAGAGATATAACCAAGTTTTTAGCATGTGAACAAGAGTATAGGATAAATTGATATACTTGAATGCTCATGTTGAAATAGAGAATGAGAAATAAGTGTTGTTTGGAAAGGAAGTCATTCAACTTAAAATCAATAAGGTTCCAAAAGGCCTTGTAGCAATGGAGAGAGTGTTTGACAATAAAGATTCAAAAATGGACAAGAAAAACACTAATGTCATTATGGATGAAGTAGAAAGGATAAAATTGGGAAATGAAGAGACTCCAAAGGAAGCATTTGTGGGTAAAAGCTTAACCCCCAAAATCAGAACAGATATCATCATATTATTTAGAAAATATAGGCATATATTTGCTTGGTCCTATGATGACCTTAAATTTTACCGACAAGACCTTTTTCAATATGAGATACCTTTGAAGCCTAATGCCAAACCATTGAGATAAAGGCAAAGACCTATAAACCCTACTCTAGCTCCTAAGATTAAAGATGAGCTAATAAAAATGAGGGATGCTGGTATAATAAAGCCAATTAGACACTCAACATGGGTTTTAAATTTTTTCCCTGTCAGGAAAAAGAATGGTGATATCAGACTTTGTGTAGATTTCAGGAATCTAAAAATATCATCATTAAAGGACAATTATGCATTGCCTAATATGGAAGCATTACTACAAAAGGTCACAAGGAATGAATTATTATCAATGATGGATGGATTCATAGGGTATAACCAGGTGAAGGTAAAAGAAGAGAAACAATACAAAACAACATTTACTACACCTTGGGGTACTTATGTATACGCTAGAATGCCTTTTGGACTCACTAATGCAGGAGCTACCTTCCAAAGAGAAATGTATGTGACCTTTGAAGATTTCATTGATGTAATTTTGGTGGTATATCAGGATGACCTAACTGCTTACTCCAAGAAGGCAGAAGATCACTTTGGACACTTGGAGCAGATTTTTCAAAGTGCCCTTGAATATGGGATATCCTTGAACCCAAATAATTACCATTTTGCAGTGAGTGACAGAAAATTATTAGGGCATATAGTATCCAAGGATGGGGTAAGAATAGACCCAGAGAGGATTGTAGCAATTGATAAAATTGAGGTTCCTAAGAGTGTTAAAAAGATCCAATCCTTCTTTGTAAAAATAAAATTTGTAAGGACATTTGTCCCAAACTTCTTAGAAATAATTAAGCCAATTTATATAATGTTAAAAAAGGGTGCATAAATGAAGTGGACAAATGAATCTTTAGAAGCATTTGTAAAGATTAAAAAGGCAATTAAGGAAGCTCATGTCCTCAAGTCCCTAGATTATACTAAGCCATTTCAATTATTTTCATTTGCATCATATCACATCATTGTTGTTGTCTTACTACAAAAGAATAATGAAGGATATTAACAACCAATAGCATTCTGCATTAAAACCCTTCAAGCATCTAGATTAAATTATCATATCAATGAGAAACAAGCTTATGCACTTGTAAAGGAAGTAAAATCCTTTAGGCCTTATTTGGTAGGAGCAAAAGTGATAGCCTATGTCTCTAATGCAACAATAAAGGATATATTTAGACAATCAAAATTCATTGGGAGAAGATGCAGATGGGTTAATCAAATTAAGGAGTTTGATATAGAGATTCAGATCACTAAGATTATCAGAGGACAAGGATTAGCAAGGTTAATAGTAGAATCAAATATGGATGCATTACAAGTGAATCAAATTGATCTAAGTGAAACTCATACAAGTATTGAAAGATGCCCTTAGTACACTAACACGGTATATTTCAACAATTGGCAAGTCTTTGAAGATGACAGAGATTTAACCAAGTTTTTAGCATGTGAACAAGAGTATGAGGATAAATTGATATACTTGAATGCTCATGTTGAAATAGAGAATGAGAAATAAGTGTTGTTTGGAAAGGAAGTCATTCAACTTAAAATCAATAAGGTTCCAAAAGCCCTTGTAGCAATGGAGAGAGTGTTTGACAATAAAGATTCAAAAATGGACAAGAAAAACACTAATGTCACTATGGATGAAGTAGAAAGGATAAAATTGGGAAATGAAGAGACTCCAAAGGAAGTATTTGTGGGTAAAATCTTAACCCCCAAAATCAGAACAGATATCATCATATTATTGAGAAAATATAGGCATATATTTGCTTGGTCCTATGATGACCTTAAATCTTACAGATAGGACCTTTTTCAATATGAGATACCTTTGAAGCCTAATGCCAAACCATTCAGACAAAGGCAAAGACCTAAAAACCCTACTCTAGCTCCTAAGATTAAAGATGAGCTAATAAAAATGAGGGATGCTGGTATAATAAAGCCAATTAGACACTCAACATGGGTTTTAAATTTTGTCCCTCTCAGAAAAAAGAATGGTGATATTAGACTTTGTGTAGATTTCAGGAATCTAAAAATATCATCATTAAAGGACAATTATGCATTGCCTAATATGGAAGCATTACTACAAAAGGTCACAAGGAATGAATTATTATCAATGATGGATGGATTCACAGGGTATAGCCAGGTGAAGGTAAAAGAAGAGAAACAATACAAAACAACATTTACTACACCTTGGGGTACTTATGTATACGCTAGAATGCCTTTTGGACTCACTAATGTAGGAGCTACCTTCCAAAGAGAAATGTATGTGACCTTTGAAGATTTCATTGATGTAATTTTTGTGGTATATCAGGATTACCTAATTGCTTACTCCAAGAAGGCAGAAGATCACTTTGGACACTTGGAGTAGATTTTTCAAAGTGCCCTTGAATATGGGATATCCTTGAACCCAAAGAAATACCATTTTGTAGTGAGTGAAGGAAAATTATTAGGGCATATAGTATCCAAGGATGGGGTAAGAATAGACCCACAGAGGATTGCAGCAATTGATAAAATTGAGGTTCCTAAGAATGTTAAAAAGATCCAATCCTTCTTTGGAAAAATAAAATTTGTAAGGACATTTGTCCCAAACTTCTGAGAAATAATTAAGACAATTTATATAATGTTAAAAAAGGGTGCATAAATGAAGTGGACAAATGAATCTTTGGAAGCATTTGTAAAGATTAAAAAGGAAATTAAGGAAGCTCATGTCCTCAATTCCCTAGATTATACCAAGCCATTTCAATTATTTTCATTTGCATCATATCACATCATTGTTGTTGTCTTACTACAAAAGAATAATGAAGGATATGAACAACCAATAGCATTCTTCATTAAAACCCTTCAAGCTTCTAAATTAAATTATGATATCAATGAGAAACAAGCTTATGCACTTGTAAAGGAAGTAAAATCTTTTAGGCCTTATTTGGTAGGACAAAAAGTGATAGCCTATGTCTCTAATGCAACAATAAAGGTTATATTTAGACAATCAAAAGTCATTGGGAGAAGATGCAGATGGGTTAATCAAATTCAAGAGTTTGATATAGAGATTCAGATCACTAAGATTATCAAAGGACAAGGATTAGCAAGGTTAATGGCAGAATCAAATATGGATGCATTACAAGTGAATCAGATTGATCTAAGTGAAACTCATACAAGTATTGAAAGATGCCCTTGGTACACTAACACAATATATTTCTTGAAACACATGAAGTGTCCTAAAAATCATATAGATAGTCAAAAGAGGACAATAAAATTACAAGCATCTAAATATATCTTTATGCAAGGAGACTTATATTGGAAAAATAGGGATGGTATGCTTCTTTTGTGTCTAGATACATACCAAGCTAAAAAGGTGCTTAAGGATCTCCATGATGGAGCATGTGGTGGACACTTTTCAGCAAAAACCACTGCACATAAGATATTGAATGCAGGATATTATTGGCCATGTATATTTAAGGATTTCCATGAATATATTCAAAGATGTGAAGCATGTCAGAGATTTTTAGGAAAACACAAATATAATGGTGTATTACCTCTCAATCCTATGTCCAATGAAGAACCATTCCAAATGTGGGGAATAGACTTCATAGGTGAAACAATAGATACATCTAGTGGTGGGCATAAATGGATTTTGGTATCCACTGATTACTTCACTAAGTGGGTGGAAGCCATACCAACTAGACAAGCTACTAGTAAGGTGGTAATCAAATTCTTGACTGAAAAGATATTGACAAGATTTGGTGTTCCTCAGAAGATTGTTTGTGATAATGCTATGTGTTTTAGATCTACATAATTCATTGAATTTCATGAGAAATATAGAATATAGATTTCTTTTTCATCCCCTTATCACCCTCAAGGAAATGGCCAAGCAAAATCTAGTAACAAAAACATAATGAAGATTATCAAAAGGATGTTAGATAGCAACAAAAGATCATGGGATTCAAAATTACCACTTGCACTTTGGGCAGACAAAATTACAGTTAAAAAGTCTACTGGATATGCCCCATACGAACTTGTTTGTGTAAAGAAAGCCCACTTACCACTAAACAATTTGTCGCCAGTATACAAGTTTATAAATAAAGAACAATGAGAAGAAGTGGATTTCATGGAAGATAGATTTCAACAACTTGCAGAATTGGATGAAATAAGGAATCAATCTCATAAGAGAAACCAATAATTGTAGAAAAAAGTGAAAGATTTGTTTGATAAGAAGACTACATAAAGAAAATTTCAAGAAGGAGATCTAGTTTTGAGGTGGAATTTGAAAGATCAAGACAAAGGCAAACACGGAAAGTATTATGCTTTATGGGAAGGTCCTTTTTTTGTTATTGGTAAAGGAGGTGAGAATTCTTATCTTTTACAAGACTTGGAGGGTAACCATCATGAACTTCCTGTGCACGGTCAGTATCTTAACCCTTTTTTCCATTAAAGATAAAAAAAAGGCACATTTGTTTTTATTCCTTATCTTTGCAATATATATTATTCTTGTCTTTTATAATTGCCTGCTTTTCTAGAGATAGCTTGGATCTTGTTGTGTTCAGGTATAAACACACATCCCCAGAAAGAGCCACTGGTAGAACCCATATTTCAAGAATAATTTGTATTCATAATCAGTCAGGGAAGTATCTTTTTTGCATTTGCTCATTTATCTTCTATAGCCATTTATTTATATATTATGCTTCTTGCTTATATTTCTAATATCTTTTATAATGCTATATCATTTTTAATCTATATCTCTAACAAGTTATCCTTATATACCATTGATTTCTTCCTATTTCCTCTTTGATGCAGTTAGCAAGGTCGAGGTCGAAATACAATGGTTGTATATAATATACAGTTTATGAAACCATATATTTGAACATCTATCCTCTGTTTAACTATAGCATGGTGGTGCAATGAAGCAATGATCAGTTTTTTATCCATCGCAGGGTGGTGAAGTATTCTGGTCTTGACCTCCATGATAATAAAAAATAGTCAAATAGAGTTGTTGACAGTTGAAAATTCATGACTGATGTACACGCAGATTCTATTAAATTGACTTGGCACCATATAATGATTTTTGTGTGTCCTATGGAGTTAGATTGACTAAGGTTAGACTGATTAGTATATGATCATATTAAGATCTAATCCAATGGTTGAGCATGATGGCGTTATCCCAAGCTATGCGATATTTAAACATCACACAATGGCAAAAAGAATGACAGGTGTCCCGGGCCCACCAAGATGCACAAGCGGAATGACATGGATACATATGTCAGAATTTGGTTGGCAGGACAAAATGATTAGACTACACGGAGGCACATAAAATGGAGTAAAGGATGGACTACTTAAAAGGTATCTTTTAGCCCGTGCCTTACGTGTGATGAAAATGTGTCACACTTCTATGAATCATTTCATTCAAGGTTGCTCAAGAATGAGGCCTCAAATATCGACTCATAGCTATCTAGTCATGGAGTGCAAAGTTTGTAATGGAGGCCCTTAGATTGACCTAGTTTGTGCCCCTGCAAGTACACCATAAAATGAGAGATTCAAAGAGGAAAAGCAAGAATGCTAGTCTCCATGATCATCAAGTATGCATGCAAATGAGAATGGAAACTATCCTATATGAT
>MU226563.1:2140922-2156489 GCA_018584345.1 Thuja plicata
ATAAACAAATCTCGACAATTGTTGAGTCGTGGGTATGCCCATGTAATTTTTGTATAAGTACAGGACCTATGGTCCCGGGCAAGGCTGGAGGTTTTCTCAACCCCGCTCTTTCCTACCAGCGCCTGCAACGAGCGGGGTCACATGTAAAAATTAATTTATATTAATAAAAATATTTATAGGGCCTCGACCTTTTACCGATCAAAAAAAAAAAGATGGATTTTAAAACAAGATAAAATCATTTAATTAAAAGAAATATTTTCTTTTAATTAAATAAGATTATTTTGTTTCTCCTAATTAAATAAGAATATTTTATTTATTTAAAAGGTATCTTAATTAAATAAGATAATATCATTTAATTAAAAGATGGATTTTAAAACAAGATAAAATCATTTAATTAAAAGAAAGATTTTCTTTTAATTAAATAAGATTATTTTATTTCTTTTAATTATATAAGATTATTTTATTTATTTAAAAGGTATCTTAATTAAATATGATAATATTATTTAATTAAAAGATAGATTTTAAAGCAAGATAAAATCATTTAATTAAAAGAAAGATTTTCTTTTAATTAATTAAGATTATTTTATTTCTTTTAATTAAATAAGATTATTTTATTTATTTAAAAGGGATATTAATTAAATAAGATAAATTCATTTAATTAAAAGGGATTTTCCTTTAATTAAACAATATTATTTTATTTAAGAGATATTTTCTTTTAATTAAATAAGGTTATTGATGAAATGATCAAACCTTGGGAAATATTGAAATAATTGAATTAATTACTATTTGATCAAGAAAATTGATTTGAATTGAAAATATTGCAAGCCATTGATTCAGGAAATTGATAAATTGATTAAAATGATAAATGGGGCCCATAGTCTAGGCGACCATTTTAGGGTGCATACACCTTAAATCAATGGTTGGGACTTAATTTAGTGGGTAAAAATAATCGACTGATAACTGAGGCACTTGGGAAAGATTTGTGAACGTAAGATCAATGATTAAACATTAAAATATTTTATTATACTTAGGGTTTGCTTTATCATTGATTATTTGACTTTGCATGTAGAAAACAAAGGTGGCAAGCATGGTTTGATCGGACGGTCTAGATTCTCGACGTCGGGACACATGATCACATGTAGACATGATGAAAAGGGTCTCTGAGGAATGATCAACGCCATAATTGAGATCAATAGGAGGTGACTAACTTGAATCCAGAGATCATGCACCAAAGAATATGTGGAGTTGAAAATATATCATGAGTAGATATATCTATGTGGTCAACATGCTCATGAGATAAACTGTGGATGGATATACTATTGGGGTATCATTATGATGCAGATCTATTTTTTAAGTTGTTTTCACATACATATTAAGAAAAAATTATTAAGTTATTATGAGACTTAATCAGTCGATAATTGTTATTGAATAAGGATAACTGGTTATTCCATTATTGTAATTAAACATTCAGTTATTGATCTTAGGTTAGGTATTTGTTAGGAAATATCATGTTGATCTGAAGCTTATCTACATCCTTTGGGTTTCATACTTATAAGGATACCAAGGATCAACACACAAAAAAATAATAACACAATAAGACCTACTGTTACTATAGTCAGATGGGATAGATGGATCAATAACTGCGAACTTGAATTCTATTGTACTATTTTACAAAATCAATAAAGATAAGTCCTTTTTCTTTCATATGTGCAATTATTTTATTATCATTTTACAATTAGTCCCTTGATTAAACCAATAGAACTTCTTCAAAGTGATAAGTTGATGTGCATGCTTCCTGTCTTTATTCATAGTCCATATTTTCATTTGGTTTTCTCATTTTGCATGGTTAAATTTTGTTGATTGAGGCCTCAGTCAATTGGTCTGTCATCTAAGAATTATTACCTTTTGAAATATCTGTAAATTTTTTTAAGGTTGCATGTAAATTTCATAACACCTTTGAAGTGATAAGTTTTCTTGTAAAATCGTCTCTAAGGTTGAACATAAGATTAGAATGATAGTGACTCTATTCTCCATGGTTGATTAAGGCACGAGTCTTTCTTGCTTATTGGATTATGGTCATAGTTTCATTATTTATAGTTTTGAGAAACTATATCCATCTGCTCTATTCAGTTCATATCTTGAATCCATCAACATTCTTTAAATATTTGCAGCATTACATTAAACACTTGATAGTTCATTGCTCCTAGTTAAGGATCTCAGTAGTACTTTCTCATACTCTGGGATAAAGAAGTTTGAATCATATATTATGTACTCTAAAAATCCCTTAAAGATTTTGAAGACACATTTAGGGTATAGGTCCACCATCATTGGTTCTACAGAGCCAAAATTGCAGAAGGTTGATACTTGGAATAGGTTGAAATCTTGTCAGTTGGCAAATCACCTGGGTTTCTCATCATTGGATAGGAAAAATCCAATCTGTTGATTTGAGCACAAATAGGTTCCATAGAGTGGAAGAAATTTTTTTAAGATGGGTTTAGGGAAACATCCAATCATCTCTACAAAAAAATTGAAGATGCAACCCCCTCTCCTCCTTATAAGTTTCCATGTGAGCCTTATTTTCCACTTTGTCTAATCAAGGACATGAAGGTTTGAGCTCCTCCTCTAGTTTAGAGGTATTTTTCCTTGTTACCTGGCTTAGTTTTCCTTTCTAGGAAGGGAAATGCTCTTTCTAGGAAAGGAAATTCTCTGTAGCTCAAAGTGATGCATCTCACAGTCAATCTGGAAGCATTCAAGAGCGATGGTTACATGAATCTTGCAAATTTTTTTTCTACCAATATGCAGTTGGAATTCTATTTCATCGACTCATCACATATGCCAAAACATGAAGATTTTTTAGGAGGTAGTTGAAAATTTTATTGTAGAAAGATTCACAAGTGGTCCTATGGGCTTATGACATGTGTCTCTTCTGGCTCGATGCTTGTTTTCTCCCTTGTTTCTATAAAAGGGAATTCATGGCCGGAAGAAAAGGGATATAGAATTTTAGGGTCCAATTTTTAGGTTCTAGTTCGAGGTTCCAAATTTTGAAAACCCTGCAAGGTAGGCAAAAGCTCTGTAAAATGTAAGAGCTAGGGTAAAATATAATTGTTAGTCATTTAATCTGAAATATCTCTATGTTTGCAATGAGTTTCATGAGTATATTTTATTCTGAGACTGTCTCCATGGCTAGAATGTAATACTCTTTAAATTTAAATAATCAAAGATTATTTGGATTTTTCAAGCACATTTGCTGCATTAGAGATATTTTTGTTGTTGCTTTTTGTTCAAAGAGTGGAGTAAATGCTTCATCAAATGTAAGAGGAATATTGTGTTCACAGATGGATTTCTAAGAATGGTCATATGATAAAGTTTCAGTTGTCTTATTATCTTAACGTGATAATGTTTTTTCAAAGATTTGAAAAACATGTTTGATATTGCAGCATGAAATTAGGTTATATGACTCAGTAACCCTTCCCTTGGCACTAGTCAAGCCTTATGCATCTTCTATTTTTCAGTTTGGTCCCAACTCTTAGAATCATACAGAAGCTTTCCATATTATGTTGTATGTTGTTGTTTTTCATCTCATACTCCAATAGGTAGAGGATCACTGGGAATTAGTCATTTCATATCATTCTCCCTCTTTGTTGAGCTCGTATATGAGATTATCTTCTTCTTTTTTTAAATTTATTTTACACATATGGTGTAGTACTTGTAAAGGAATTAACGGATTACCCTCCTAGTTTTTGTAGAGCCCAAAGTGTAGAAGGTCTTTTTATATCCTTGTTAGTTGGTCCAAGACTTAAAGATTTCTAATAATTAGAGTTGGCTGCCCCATGGGAGATTAGAAGAATCAACTTGGTATCTTTTTTAGAGTAAACCTTGAATTTCCAAGAACCAACAAAATGATGAATCTACTAGGGAGAAATGTATTTTTTGTTATACGAGTCCCATATCATGCTATTGTATAAAGTCACGAGTTTGTTATTAAATGTTCTAGCTCCTTGTCAAGTGAGTTAATTCTCATAAATGTTTCTTAAGAATCTGTTGTAATTTATCGTTCAATGTAAGTTTTGTCTAGATTTGTTTGTATTTCATGATTATTTCATAATATCTCACAAGTTATGATTGGAAACTCTGAAGTCTTTGTTTTCACCAGTGTGCATTTTTAGAAGAAATGTGAAGGAACAAAAAAAATTGCAGTAGAGATGAAGCAGATTTGAGCTCTTATGATGAAGTACCCTGAAAAGTTGAGCAAGGAATCCATATGATGTCATATTATTGGATAAGGAGGTGTTGTAGTGTTGATTTCTGAACAAATTTGACTTATGAAGAAGTTTCTTAGATTTTTGTCCTCTGCAAAGAGGTGATGACTCTACCAAAGAACCTAATGAAGATGTGAATATAGCTTGAGATCTATCAATATTTTTAAGCAATAAGCTAATTTTCAGTTACTACAACATTTGTAGGTATTTTGATTTTCACGAGTGAAGTGATTTTCCATTAAAGTCATTTGTAAAAAATATTTCCCTATTAAGTGAGCTAAGCACTAAGAGAGGGAAGGGTAGTGATTTTTCTACATACTTCTGAGATATGAGTTTTAGATTGGAGTATTAAGCTGAAGAAGTGTGTTTGAGTTACACATTGTTTTAGAAGTAACAAATATGAAAGTGAATGATCAACTACAAAGTTAATGATCAAAATTTATAAGATGCATAAGAAGGTGTATTGTTTGTTTGCACACCCTTGTGAGGTATCAAGTGTCAATTTGCAAAGTATGCAGCCCTTGTAATTCATTGAACAATATTCTTTATTTTTTTAATGATATCAAGGTTTCCCAAACCCTGTTCCTACTAAGGTTAGAAAACATTTACCGTAGTTCAATGGGAAAAACTCAGAATTAGCATGTCAACATTTGAAGGAATTTTATGATTTAATGGAAGGTTTTGAGATAGGTCAAGAAGATGTTTTTATGAAGCTTTTTGTTAAATATTTGAAAGAAGATGCCAAAGATCGGTTTTCATTTTTTCCAGCATGTTCTATTTCTTCATGGGATGAGTTAAGTACAACTTTTAAAGAACAATTTGGTGAAAGGGTTAATCCAAGTTTAGTGATAAAAGGATTCATGGATATTCAAAAGGAAGAAGATGAGTTGGTTGCTATTTTAAATCTCAGATTTGTAAGAACTTTGGGTGACATTCCTGGAAGCTACAAACCAAATGATGCAATGTGTTTGGTTGTTTACCTAGCTGCATTTGATGAGGAAATGAGCTATTTGTTGAGAGATGAGGATCCCAAAACTTTGCATCAGGATTATAGACAACATTGGATATTGAGAATAATTTGAAATATGGAATTCCTAGGGTCATCTATCTGTAAGTGTTCACTGTCCTAAGACAGTAAATGTTGAAGAAAGGTGTGAGTCAAGAAGTGAAGATCAATGTCAAAGAATTTACAGCTCTGCTGATCACACTAACCATCTATTAAGTTATGATTCAAATAAAAATGTGAGCGAAGAAAACTTGTCCCAAATGGTGGTTATTCCTCATGTTAGTGAAGAGAAGGTTAGTGAGAAATTATGTGACACAACTGATGCAGAGATGGAAATAATTTCAGATATCACATCATGTAACAGAACTATTAGTTGCTCCAATAAGGAGACCACATAGAATGTCCATTTACATTCATATGACTTAGATGAATCTAGTAACATGTATGAAGAAGAGATGGATAGTTATACATCTCTTGAAGAAAATACTAGTCTGAAATACTTTGATGATATGGGTTCTTTCTCACATATTTCATCCATATCTGATGTCGAGAGCCTGAATAATATAATGCCACTATTTTTGGTTGATAATGTTATTAAGTTAGAAGATTCCTTTGACCATATTATCATAAATTATGAGAGTACGACATAAATTTCAAGTATGTGTGTTCATCAATCAAAAGATGAAATGAAAGACAATTTTGGTTATTGTCAAGTCATGGCTGATTTTGATTGTGCTTATGATGAGGAAACCATTTGTGAATTTTTTGATTGTGGTGATGTTTAGAAAATTTCAAATTTCTATGGTGAGGAGATAAAGATGTTTGCATCAGCAATTAATGTTTGGCAAAACCCCTTAATTGATGATCCTCCATTTTCGTCAGTTAGTACTAAAGATGACCCTTATTGGTGAAGAGATAATCCACTTTTTGTTGAGAACTCTGATGATGCACTTGAAACAATCTTAGAATGTGACCTTGAGAAAACAAGAAATTATATTTATGTGCACCTCGAAGATATTACCTATAAATATTTTAATTTTTAAGTGGATGTTGTAGATAAGCATGAGTATCATGTTGCAAGCTATTTGAAAGAGTAAAAACATTTTCTATTCCCAATTCATTTGGTAGGTACTTTGATAGAGCGGGACAATAAGATGAAGAGAAAATATGGCTACCTCCAATATGAATGTGTTTCAGATGATGAATATAACACTTTTGTGTTATGTGATTACGAGACAAACTCTGGAAAGGGGATAGATGTTAACAGCTACAGTTGGTATAGTCAAATGCCTTACAGTGATATTTTCAGTATGATTTCGTTGTTATGTGATGAAAGTCAAATTTATGATAGAAGAAAATTTCACTTTTATATTTTGGTGGCCTAGGAATGCCAATTAAAGAGAGGGTCTGACTCTTTTCTAGATGTGAGTGGAGCCCAATGGATAAGTATTTGTAAATAGTAAATAAAGGAACCTAGATGTGGGTGGTCTTCTTTACCTGAGATTCTAGTTTTCTCGCTTTATGCCAAGTGGAGTGAACGTCCCCAACTAGAGCCATTGATGGTGCCTTAGAACGTGTCTGCAAATTTTCCTTATTATTTAGTGAAAGTTCTTATTATTACAAAATGATTGCTTAATTGTGTTAACATGGCTTAGGCTTTATGTTTTATGTGTTGATCAAGGTTTCTATATGTCTAACCCTAGCCTTTGTTCTTTTTCTTCATTGCCTTTTTGTAACTTAAGCCATGGGCATCATCATCGTTAAAGAGGGACCAATTTGTTTAAATCCTAATGCCATAAGTGATTAAGTGTCAGCCCCTTTTAATGTTTTACTCCTTAAGTTGTGATTTCCCTAAGTCTAGCCTCATGTCTTTTTATATTGTTCTACTAAGTTATGGGTTAAGTGTTCATGTTAGGCGAAAAGCTTTACTTTTTCAAGTAGTGGGCTACGTGTTACTTTCATATTTGTCTCATGATCCCATGATGATGTCATGGTTTGGACCCAACGGATCACTAGATTGTGAGATTTTTCCATCTGTCGCATGTTCTTTGGTTGGCGATATATATTTATATTTCATGTTATATATGTCGATCTATTTGGTTAAAGGTTAGGTTGCTAATATGTCCATCTTTTATCAGATGTTGATTTTCAACGAAGATCTTTATTCTATCAAAAAAGGTGCTCAAAGGATATTTTATGTCATCTCTTGTTCAGAGGATAAAGTGCTACGAAAATCAACAGTCCTCGTAATCTCATGATCAAACTTGATTGATCTTTATTCAATCAGGGATAGAGAGATGTTTCCATGTATCCTCAGTAGGTGAGCCACTAAAAGGTGAGACCAAATCGATGATAGTTGGCGATAAATGGTTGGCTATATTTGCCAATAGGGAAAATCAATGTTACAGTTGTCGATTACATTAAAATTAACTGGTGGGAAACTAAAGTGCTTATCTTTTAGCACATGGTGGAAATCAATGGTGATCTTTTATTCTGGGTAAAAAGGTATTCGCTATTTAAGGGAAGTTAGAAGGTTGTTTGGTAGGTAAGATCAACAGTCTTGTGATCCCATGATCAAATTTGCATGATTGTCTTTCTATACGGGATCACGAGATCTTGCCACATTTTCTCGTATGTGCTAGTTTGGAGGATGATCAACGGTGGAGTTTGAAACATGAATTTAAAAGAGGTGATAAGTGCCATTTCTCATCACCTGCATGAGAAGTAACCATTGGACAAGGAATTTAATTGTCAATGTAGAAATGGATAAAATATATGGTTGTCGACTCATCACCAAAGGGTCTAAGTGCCACGAAACATTAAACCAAGATCTCGATATGAAAATGGATCAAGATGAATCCTGGGTTGTTATTGATATAATTGTGATATGCTGACAGGATCAAATACGTGTAGATTTGTTAGAGATTTTTGCACCAGGATAAAATAAAGTAACTATCCTCGAGAAGATTTCAAAGTAGAAGGCAACTGGTTATTATAATCTTTGCATTAGAGAAATGAAAGATGACAACGTTTGGATCTGATTGACATGATTGATAGGATGAGTAAGCTTCAATGAACATTATTGAAGCAACACATCACCAAGTGGAGTGTTCTAAGTTATAAATGTAGCAGGGTGGTGGCTTTGTTGGTAGAAAATAACAAAGACCTCATAGCTTTCTGAGGTAGTTTTCAATCGAGAGAAGAATAATGGTTGAGTAGTGTTGTGAAAATTATCGTTATAAGCTATGTGATACTAGATGGAGTTTCTTCCAGGTGAGTGTATTCATAATCAAATGAGTCTTGAAAGTGATAGGGATAATCACAAGGGTCTTGAAATCCATTTTCCAATTATTTGGGCCCTTCTTGGTTGTTCCCCTTCGTCCCCTCCATCTTTGGTTGGCCTAGGGGAGTAGCAAAGGTTCCATAGGGTGGAATAAATAGTTTTAAGATCGGTTTAGGGAAACAACCAGTCATCTCTACAAAAACATTGAAGATGCAACCCCAACTCCCCCTTATAAGTTTCCATGTGAGCCTTATTTTCCACTTTCTCTGATCCTGCACATGAAGGTTTGAACTCCTCCTCTAGTTTAGAGGTATTTTTCCTTCTTACCTGGCTTAGTTTTCCTTTCTAGGAAGGGAAATGCTCTGTCTAGGAAAGGAAATTCTATATATCTCAAAGCAATGCATCTCATAGTCAATCTGGAAGCATCCAAGAGCGATGGTGGCATGACTCATGCAAGTTTTTGTTTCTACCAATATACAATTGGAGTTCTATTCCATCGACTCATCACATATGCCAAAACCTGAAGACTTATCAGGAGGTAGTTGAAAATATTGTAGTATCAGGAATCACAAGTGGTCCTACGGGCTTGTTACATGTGTCTCTTCTAGCCCAAAGCTTGTTTGCTCCCTTGTTTCTATAAAAGTGAATTCACGGCTAGAAGAGAAGGGATATATAATTTTAGGGTCCAATTTTTAGGTTCTAGTTCTAGCTTCCAAATTCTGAAAGTTCTTCAAGGCAGGCAAAATTTCTATAAAATGTAAGAGCTAGGGTAAAATATAATTGCTAGTCATTTAATCTAAAATATCTTTGTGTTTGCAATGAGTTTCATGAGTATAATTTATTATGAGATTGTCTCCATGGATGGAATGTAATACTCTTTAAATATAAATAATCAAAGATTATCTGGGTTTTTCATGCACATTTTCTACATTAGAGTTATTTTTGTTGTTTCTTTTTATTCAAAGAGTGGAGTAAATGCTTCAGCAAATATAACAGAAATATTGTGTTCACAAATGGATTTATAAGAATGGTCATATGATAAAGTTTTAGTGGTCTTATTATCATAATGTGATAATATTTTTTCAAAGATTTGCAAAACATGTTTGATATTGCAGGATGAAATGTAGTTTATATGATTCGATAGCCCTTCCATTGGCATTGGTCAAGCCTTATGCATCTTCTCTTTTTCAGCTTGGTCCCAACTCTTAAAATCATTCATAAGCTTTCCATTTTATGTTGTATGTTGTTGTTTTTCATCTCATGCTCCAATACGTAGAGCATCACTGAGAATTAGCCATTTCATAGCATTCTCCCTCATTATTGAGCTTGCATATGAGATTATCTTCTTTGTTTTAATGTCTTTTACACATATGGTGTAGTACTTGTAAAGGCATTAAGAGATCACCCTCCTAGGTTTTGCAAAGCCCAAAGTGTAGAAGGGTTTATTAGATCCTTGTTAGTTGGTCCAAGCCTTAAAGATTTCTAATCATTGGAGTTGGGTGCCCCATAGAATATTTGAAGGATCATCTTGGTATCTTTTTTTAGAGTAAACCCTAAATTTACAAGAACTAACAACTACCTTGGTGGCTAAGCTGAAAAAATTCATGAGGACAGAGCTATTGTTGATCTGGACTAGGAAAAAGAGGGCACTAAAGATACTTCTGGTCTGAGTAAGAGGACGAGGGCTAGCTCAAAGAAGAATACTTCCAATTTGCCTCAGGACATCCTAGAGTTGAAGGAGGTGACCCAGAAGATGAATCAACTTGAAGCTGAAGTCACGGGGACTTTGAAGAACCTTGGTCAGTGTTGTTTCTTTTGTTGGTGTTGTAGTGTTCTTTTGTTGGTGTCAGGCTAGTTTTTTTTTAAGTGTGTCTCGTTCTTTGCCAGTCCCATTGTCTTTCTGGTCTATTCTATGTTGTTTGGTTTTAATGATACATCATATGCAATCCTCTTGTAAAGGGTTCCCGGTCCCTTCAAAACCTATTTGTACCTTAATAAAAAACAAGGCACCATTTAAAGTTTGAGTCATAATAATTAAAGAAGTTGACCATGTTGTAAGCAACTTGCTCAGTCTTGAGTTCAATCATATATCATCAAAGTCTTCCTTACTATAATTATTGATC
Source organism: Thuja plicata (assembly GCA_018584345.1). Lineage (NCBI taxonomy): Eukaryota > Viridiplantae > Streptophyta > Pinopsida > Cupressales > Cupressaceae > Thuja > Thuja plicata. The sequence goes on from MU226563.1 coordinate 2,151,594, forward strand.
ACATGTTAATGAAGTCAACTATTAAGACCTTTAAAAGAAACTCGCCCACAATGAAGTTGGTTATGCCAAGTTACATTGAAGATTCTCAGGAAGTCAACTTATAAGGATCATTGATTCTTTATTTGTATTAGTGTGTTTAACATAAAAAAAAATTATTTATATTTTCTATACTAACAAGATGTATGATCGATGCATATTGGTCGGTAAATACTAATTGTTGTGTTATGTAGAATTCCTTTAAAAACAAACACTTGCTTATGGGTTAAGCCATCATCTTCCAAATGTAAATAATTTAACTCACTGGTGAAGACTACTTGATTCAACCAAGGTAGAACCACATATGGAGAATACATTTGAAAATATAAAATATAAAAAAGAATATATGAAGACACAAAGCATACACAAAGTATACACATAATATAAACATTGTTAGATTCCTCCTTGTTGTGGCGCGATTGGAGTGACAATGCATTGCCCTATATTATGCACCTACCAATTACACCTAATTGCACACAAGCCTATGCACCTAGTACTTATCCCCTTTCCCATGTTCATACACCCTCATTTGTCTTATCCACTTTTTTTAGCACACCTATTGTTCATAATTATTCCTATGAATTTACTTATTCTTATGCACATGTTATCCACTAAGATCTAGCTTGTTTGTTATCTTAAGATTAGTCTGGGATCACATGGTCATTCTCCTAGTTACATATTTTATCCTTTCCAAATTTAAATGTGACCAACTCTTAGAATCATACAGAAGCTTTCCATTTTATGTTGTATTGGTTGTTTTTCATCTCATACTCCAATAGGTAGAGGATCATTGGGAATTAGTCATTTCATATCATTCTCCCTCTTTGTTGAGCTTGTATATGAGATTATCAGCTTTTTTAAAAAAAAAAATCTTTTACACATATGGTGAATTACTTGTAAAGGAATTAATGGATTACCCTTCTAGGTTTTGCAAAGCCCAAAGTGTAGAAGGTTTTTTTATATCCTTGTTAGTCTGTCCAAGACTTAAAGATTTCTAATCATTGGAGTTGGCTGCCACTTGAGAGATTTGAAGGATCATCTTGGTATCTTTTTTAGAGTAAACCTTGAATTTCCAAGAGCCAACAAAATGATGACTCTACTGGGGAGAACTCTATTTCTTTTGTTATACCAGTCCCATATCATGCTATTGTATAGAGTCACAGGTTTGTTATTAAATGTTCTAGCTCCTTGTTAAGTGAGTTAATTCTCATAAATGTTGCTTGACTATCTGTTGTAATTTATCTTTCAATGTAAGTTTTGTCTAGATTTGTCTGTGTTTCATGATTATTTCATAATATCTAACAAGTTGTGATTGGAAACTCTAAAGTCTTTGTTTTCACTAGTGTGCATTTTTAGAAGAAATGTGAAGGAACCAAAGGATTTGCAGTAGAGATGAAGCCAATTTGAGCTCTTATGATGAAGTACCCTGAAAAGTTGAGCTAGGAATCCATATGATGTCATATTATTAGATAAGGAGGTGTTGTAGTGTTGGTTTCTGAACAAATTTGACTTATGAAGAAGTTTCTCACATTTTCATCCTCTGTAAAGAGGTGGCGACTCTACCAAAGAACCTAATGAAGATGTGAAGATAGCTTCAGATCTATCAATATTTCCAACCAACAAGCTAATTTGCATTCACTACAACATTTCTAGGTATTTTGATTTTCACGATTCAAGTGATTTTCCATTAAAGTCATTTGTAAAGAATATTTCCCTATTAAGTGAGCTAAGCACTAAGAGATGGAAGGGTAGTGATTTTTCTACATACTTCTAAGATATGAGTTTCAGATTTGAGTATTAAGCTGAAGAAGTGTGTTTGAGTTACACATTATTTTAGAAGCAGCAAATATGAAAGTGAATGATCAACTACAAAGTTAATGATCAAGATTTATAAGAGGCATAAGAAGGTGTATTGTTTGTTTCCACACCCCTGTGAGGTATCAAGTGTCAATTTTCAAAGTATGCAGCCCTTGTCAATTCATTGCACAATATTCTATGTTGTTTTAATGATATCAAGGTTTCATAAACCTTGTTCATACTAAGGTTAAGAAACATTTACCAAAGTTCAATGGGAAAATCTCAGAATTAACATGTCAACATTTGCAGGAATTTTATGATTTAATGGAAGATTTTTAGATAGGTCAAGAAGATGTTTTTATGAAGCATTTTGTTAAATCTTTGAAAGAAGATGCCAAAGATTGGTTTTCATTTTTTCTAGCATGTTCTATTTCTTCATGGGATGAGTTAATTATAACTTTTAAAGAACAATTTGGTGAAAGGGTTAATCCAAGTTCAGTGATAAAAGGATTCATGGATATTGAAAAGGAAGAAGATGAGTTGGTTGCTATTTTCAATCTCAGATTTGCAAGAACTTTGGGTGACATTCTTGGAAGCTACAAACCAAATGATGTAGTGTGTCTGGTTGTTTACCTAGCTACAATTGATGAGGAAATGAGCTATTTGTTGAGAGATGAGGATCCCAAAACTTTGCATCAGGCTTATAGAAAACATTAGATATTAAGAATAATTTGAAATATGGAATTCCTAGGGGTCATCTATCTATAAGTGTTCGCTGTCCTAAGACACTGAATGTTGAAGAAAGGTGTGAGTTAAGAAGTGAAGATCAATGTCAAAGCATTTACAACTTTGCTGATCACACTAACCATGTATTAAGTTACGACTCAAATAAAAATGTGAGCAAAGAAAACTTGTCCCAAATGGTGGTTATTCCTCATGTTAGTGAAGAGAAGGTTAGTGAGAAATTATGTGACACAATTGATGTAGAGATGGAAATAATTTCAGATATCACATCATGTAACAAAAATATTAGTTGTTCCAATAAGGAGACCACACAGAATGTCCATCTACATTCATATGACTTAAATGAATCCAGTAACATGTATGAAGAAGAGCTGGATAATTATACATCTGTTGAAGAAAATACTAGTATGAAATACTTTGATGATATGGGTTCTTTCTCACATAAATCAGCCATATCTGATGTCGAGAGCCTGCATAATATGATGCCACCATTTTTTGTTTATAATGCTATTAAGTTAGAAGATTCCTCTGACCATATTATCATAGATTATGAGGGTACAAAAAAAATTTCAAGTATGTGTGTTCGTCAATCAAAAGATGAAATGAAGGACAATTTTGGTTGTTGTCAAGTCATGGTTGATTGTGATTGTGCTTATGATGAGGACACCATTTGTGAAGTTTTAGATTGCAGTGACGTTGAGGAAATTTCAAATTTCTGTGGGGAGGAGAAAAAAATGTTTGCATCAACAATTAATGTTTGGCAAAACCCCTTATTTGATGATCCTCCATTTTCATCAGTTAGTACTAATGATGACCCTTATTGGTGAAGAGATAATCCACTTTTTGTTGAGAACTCCGATGATGCACTTGAAAGAATGTTAGATTTTGTCCTTGAGAAAACAAGAAATTATATTGATGTGCACCTTGAAGACATTACCTATAAATGTTTTAATTTTGAGGTGGATGTTGTAGATAAGCATGAGTATCATGCTGCAAGCTATTTGAAAGAGTATGAACATTTTCTATTCCTAATTCAATTGGTAGGTACTTTGATGGAGCAAGACAATAAGATGAAGATAAAATATGACTACCTCCAATATGAATGTGTTTCAGATGATGAATATAACACTTTTGTGTTATGTGATTATTAGACAAACTCTGGAAAGGGGTCAGATGTTAACAGCTACAACTGGTATAGTCAAATGCCTTACAGTAATATTTTCAATATGATTTTGTTGTTATATGATGTAAGTCAAATTTATGATAGAATAAAACTTCACTTTTACATTTTGGTGGCCTAGGAATGCCAAATAAAGAGAGGGTCTAAAGAGAGGGTCTGTAACGCCCCGCCAGGGAACCCAAGAGAGATTAACCTAGTACATGTCACTATGTCTGCTGAATATTTTTTTTTTAAGTTAACATTAAGAAACATACATTCATGCGGAAGAAATTACCATTTATACACATGTCTTACACTCACATAGATTACATGACTCAAGGGTTCCTTGACGTTGAATTACTTAAAGCAAAACACAACTAAAAATATAAAAAAAGATTCCATCTGATTAAACATAACAAATACAACTTACATAACCAAATTACAATCCTCGTGGATAACCATGAAACCACCATAAACTCACATCCACTGCACATGTCGCAGGGTATGTGGTAATCACTCTAAAATACTTAATTACAATTTCCAGATTAGGTATCACATGCAATACTCTAATACAAGATTTACAATAATGAAATTGCATAATAAATGATGAAGGAGCATAAAGAACTCATCTGCAAGAACCATCAAGCACTTGGTACACTGACGTCGAATCTCAATGGATAAAGAATCACTACCACCCGTCCGTGTGGAACCACAGAGGTCCACCCCACTGTGCTGAGGAGATAACAACAGATCCCAGTCAGATATCCAAAACCAACAAGGAATAACCACTAAGCAAGGGATCCTGATAGCTCTCTAATCCAGTGTACTAATCATCATAAAAGGTAAGACTCACTAATCCAGAGGCAACTGACAATGTAGGAAATCTAGCATGTGTAAAGGAAGGTGTCATCATGTAAGTCTAACCCTTAGTTCAGCCCTGATAATCACAATGGATTCTGGCACCTAAGTGACCATACACGGAGCTAGAGTCCTCTCATACTGACAAGGCCACTAACTATGTCAGGTACCTCGTAGGGAAACTAACATCTTCTCAACACCACCTTAGCCTATACTAGCACTCAAGCATGGGTGAGGACACATCTTATTAATCCATTTTAATATCCCCAAATATGTCTTTAGTTATCACTTATTAAGAAACT
>MU226563.1:2156684-2174539 GCA_018584345.1 Thuja plicata
AACAAAAAAGATAAACCCCCCCCCCCCCCCCCCAACCTTTGTATACATCCTAGGTCGTCTAATGCCCCCAAATAACCAACACATTTAAGCACAAGAGATCCATAGTGATGCATAGAAACCAAAACGTCCTAAAAGACTGAAAAATGAACTATAAGCATATGATCATTTAACAATTACCTCAACTAGGAAAATTACTTAACACAAAATCGGATAAAAATCCACAATTTATTAAATTCAATTAATTAACATTTCTTTTCCCATTGTCAATTACACACATTTTAAATCAATTCTAGAATGAAATAATCCTATAGTAAATTGATTATGATATGCATTTAATTAATTTATAATTAAGTAGAATGTAGATTAATCAAATATTAATAAACTACAATTCTACATTAATCATAATCTAAAAATTAACCACACAATTTAATTAACTTGTATACATCAATTCATGAAAATTCATATTAATTAAAACTAATTATATAAATTTATTAATAAAAATACATATTAGTTAAAAATTAACTATATAAACTAATTAATACAAATACATATTAATTAAAAATTAATTGATAAAAATACATGTTAACTAAAAATTAATTATATAAATACAATCTTAAAAAAAAAGTAAAGTTTTATTTTTTTAAAACAAAGTTATTTGGGGGGGGGACCCACCCAGGTTTCCCTGCCCTCAGCGCATGCGCGCTGTCCTTTAAGGATAGTGGGGGGCCCCGTAGGGTACCCTCCCCTGCGCTTATAGCGCTCCTCCATTGTGGGGAAGGCCTCCCACCTTTGAAAAGGTGGCGCAGGCCTATGGGGGATAGTGGGGATGGGGTCCCACCTCCCCCTAAAACCATTTAATTTTAAATTTTATTTTTTTAAAACTTCAAACGAAATTAATAACTCCAAAAAGGTTTCTCTTTTTTTTTTTTTCCCTTTTGATTGTTTTATTTTTTATTTTTAATTTACAAATTCTGAAAAACGGAAATTCCAAAAAGGAAGAGGGATTTATCTTCTTTTTTTTTTACTGTGTAATTTTTTTTTAACCTTCACTAGTCTGTATTTTATACAGAGAGTGGGTTTTTTTCAAATGATTTAATTTTTTATAAGCAAATACAAGGAGACTTAATCATTTTTAATTTTTCTATAGTTAGGACTATAGAAGGGGTTTGATTTTTCGATTCCAAGGAGATTTATAGGAGATCTACTCACAAAATTTTGACAGCATAACTGTAATATGCTAAGAAATACATAATCATGAAAATGATAGATCAAATCTTCTAATAACATCTGAAAATAACGAAACACAAACAAGCCATAAATTTTAATTTCTGTATAGTTTAAACTATACAAGGATTAATTTTTTATTTTCTAAGAGATCTAGAGATAATTTCTTCCCAAAATTTTGACAGCATAACCCTACGATGCTAAGAATATATAAAATGAAAGAAATTCAGATCTAGGGTTTCTATAAACACCCAAAAATGTAGAAACAACCATAAGCCATTTTAAAAGCCAAAATAACAAACATGCACCAAATAAATATTGGAAACCTCAGATCTACAAAATTGAAACCATACATGGCAAATGAAACCTACCTTGATTCCAATGCAAGATACGAAAGAATGTAGCTTGGAAGAGGAAAGCAAATCTGAAAAGCCTCAAGCCCAATTCAACCACAGATCTGGTAACTATGAAGATCCGAGCACACACACAAGCAAGAAAAATCCCAAAAATTTCAAAGCAACAAGGATCCACAACAATCCACAATCCTTCCAAAAATCTCAAATCACCAAGAGCTCTCTGAATCCAAAAAACCTGTTATCAGAGAATGAATGACCAATTCCCCCTAAAGAGATTCAAATTCCCCTAAACATGCAAAAGTTGATGACAACTCCCAAGTCAATCCCTAAAAAGACTCAACTTGAAAATTGAAAGTAAATCCAAATTAAATAAATAAAATATGCTTTATTGCCACAACTCAACTTTGAGTCCTAATTTCAAGTTGAGATATTTTGAATTTGAAAATACTTTTTCAACACATTCATGCACATGTAATTAATTAAATATTTAATTAAATAGATTAAATATTTATGTCACAATAATGCATGCAACCAAATATTTAATTAATCATATAAGCACATTTGCTATAGTTTTCAATTAAATATTTAATTAAATCAAAATATTCAAATATTTCAATTTAATTAATTATTTAAAATAACTTAGGATATAATTAAATAATTAATTCAACTATAATCCATTAACTCATAGAATATGGAAAATCACTCAATAATCCAAAAATCCCCTAAAAGCATAATCAAGCAAAACACACACAAACTCAGGAGAGAGGGTATTCGAATTCTGTCAACCTAGACAAATTCGGATAGGGTAGTCATACTGAAACTCATCCAACATTAGGACGATTAGGCTTAGGTTAGGGTTTTGGATCTGTATGTTACCTCCCATCTTTACCTTTGAGATAAATATTTATGGGCACACTCACTCCTGCCAATTCAGGGAAGACGATACCCTGTACCTGTAATCCTGTCATCAAAAGAACACGCATGTACATACATAATATAATATCGCAAATAATGATAGGGATCGGTCGAACGTGTGGATCTTGCCGAAGCAAGTAACTACCTCTCCGTCCTCTACCACAACAACATGCAAACAGATACATAAACATGATAACCATACACATGTAAGTATGGGGTAAGTACAATATGATCAAAACATAAATCATCACATCATGATAATCATCCATAACATCATAACCAATAATCACCATCAACTGAAAGAATAGTAGCTCTTATGAAAGTAGCCTAAAATAATTCGGCCAATCAACTGAAACCAATGCCTAAAAGAGTACGACATCACAACTAAAAAAAAAAACAAGAGTGGGTATTACATCCACCCCCCCTAGGATTAGGCTTACTCCTGGAAGCCCGTAAACAAGTAGGGATATAAACCCCGTAACCTAGCTGCATCCTCCCAAGTCGCTGAAGACTCATCATTTGGGTCCCATTGGACCCTTACCTGCTCTATGGTGTGACCCCTGAGGATCACACCCCGCTGCTCTAGAAGCTCCACTAGCCTGACCACCCTGTCGACTCCCATGGCCTGCTACCAAATTAGCCTCCGATAGAGTGGCTTTAATCACCGCAACTTGCAGGTCCGTAGGCTCAAAGAGCTTTACGTCACCTACGATGCGGGCACTAAGCCCTCGTACAAAGTGTTGTACCAACAATGTGGTATCCAATTAAAGAGAGGGTCTGACTCTTTTCTAGATGTGAGTGGAGCCCAATGGATAAGGCTTTGTAAATAGTAAATAAAGGAACCTAGATGTGGGTGTTCTTCTTTACCCAAGATTCTAGTTTTCTCGCTTCATTCCAAGTGGAGTGAACGTCCCCAACTGGAGCCATTGATGGTGCCTTAGAATGTGTCTGCAAATTTTCCTTATGATTTAGTGAAAGTTCTTATTATTACAAAATGATTGATCTTAATTGTGTTAACATGGCTTAGGCTTTATGTTGCACATGTTGATCAAGGTTTCTATATGTCTAACCCTAGCCTTTATTCTTTTTCTTCATTGCCTTTTTATAACTTAAGTTGTGGGCATCATTGTCATTAAAGAGGGACCAATTTGTTAAAATCCTAATGCCATAAGTGATTAAGTGTCAGCCCCTTTTAATGTTTTACTCCTCAAGTTGTGATTTCCCTAAGTCTAGCCTCATGGATTTTTATACTGTTCTACTAAGTTATGAGTTAAGTGTTCGTGTTAGGTGGAACCCTTTACTTTTTCAAGCGGTGGGCTACGTGTTACTTTCTTATTCGTCTCATGATCCCATGATGATGTCATGGTTTGGACCTAGCTGATCACGAGATTGTGAGATTTTTCCATCAATCGCATGTTCTTTGGTCGGCGGTATATGTTTATATTTCATGTTATATATGTCGATCTATTTGGTTAAAGCTCAGGTTACTAATGTGTCCATCTTTTATCACATGTTGATTTTCAACGGAGATCTTTTATTCTATCAGAAAAGGTGCTCCAAGGATATTTCATGTCATCACTTGTTCAGAGGATAGAGTGCTACGAAGATCAACAGTCCTCGTAATTTCATGATCAAACTTGATCGATCTTTATCTAGTGCGGGATAGAGAGATGTTTCCATGTATCCTAGGTGGGTGAGCCACTAAAAGGTGGGACCAAATGGATGACATTTGGCAATAAATGGTTGGATAGATTTGCCAACGGGGAAAATCATTGTTACAGTTGTCGATTACATTAAAATTAACCGGTGGGCAACTAAAGTGCTCATCTTTTAGCACATGGTGGAAATCCACGGTGATCTTTTATTCTAGGTAAAAAGGTATTCGGTATTTAAGGGAAGTTAGAAGGTTGTTCAGTAGGTAAGATCAACAGTCTTGTAATCCCGTGATCAAATTTGCACGATTGTCTTTCTATACGAGATCACGACATCTTGCCACATTTTCTCGGATGTGCTAGTTTGGAGGATGATCAGCGGTGGAGTTTGAAACATAAATTTAAAAGAGGCGATTAGTGCCATTGCTCATCGCCTACGTGGGAAGTAACCACTGGACGAGGAATTTCCTTATCGATGTAGGAATGGATAAAATATATGGTTGTCGACTCATCGCCAAAGGGTCTAAGTGCCATGACAACACGAAACCAAGATCTCAATATGAAAATGGATCAAGATGAATCCTGGGTTGTTATTGATATAATTGTGATATGCTGACAGGATCAAATAAGTGCAGATTTGTCAGAGATTTTCGTACCAAGATAAAATCAAGTAACTATCCTCGAGAAGATTTCAAAGTAGAAGATAACAGGTTATTATAATCTTTGTATTAGAGAAATGCAAGATGACAACATTTGGATCTGATTGACATGATTGATAGGATGAGTAAGCTTCAATGAACATTATTGAAGCAACACATCACCAAGTGGAGTGTTCTAAGTTATAAATGCAGCAGGGTGGTGGCTTTGTTGGTAGAAAATAACAAAGACCTCATAGCTTTCTGAGGTAGTTTTCAATCGAGAGAAGAATAATGGTTGAGTAGTGTTGTGCAAATTGTCATTATAAGCTATGTGATACTGGATGGAGTTTCTTCCAGGTGAGTGTGTTCATAATCAAATTAGTCTTGAAAGTGGTAGGGATAATCAAAGGGGTCTTGAAATCCATTTTCCCATTATTTGGGCCCTTCTTGGTTGTTCCACTTCCTCCCCTCCACTTTGGTTGGCCTAGGGTAGTAGCAAAGGTTCCATAGGGTGGAACAAATAGTTTTAAGACGGGTTTAGGGAAACAACTAGTCATCGCTGCAACAACATTGAAGCTGCAACCCCCACTCCTCCTTATAAGTTTCCATGTGAGCCTTATTTTCCACTTTCTCTGATCCTGTGCATGAAGGTTTGAGCTCCTCCTCTAGTTTAGAGGTATTTTTCCTTCTTAATTGGCTTAGTTTTCCTTTCTAGGAAGGGAAATGCTCTGTTTAGGAAAGGAAATTCTCTATAGCTCAAAGCGACGCATCTCACGGTTAATCTCGAAGCATTCAAGAGCGATGGTGGCACGACTCATGCAAGTTTTTGTTTCTACCAATATGCAGTTGGAGTTCTATTTCATTGACTCATCACATATGCCAAAACATGAAGATTTATCGGGAGGTAGTTGAAAATATAAAAGGGAATTCACGGCCAGAAGAGAAGGGATATATAATTTTAGGGTCCAATTTTTAGGTTCTAGTTCTAGCTTCCAAATTTTGAAAGCTTTGCAAGGTAGACAAAAGCTCTGTAAAATGTAAGAGCTAGGGTAAAATATAATTGTTAGTCATTTAATCTAAAATATCTCTGTGTTTGCAATGAGTTTCATGAGTATATTTTTTTATGAGATTGTCTCCATGGCTGGAATGTTACTCTTTAAATATAAATAATCAAAGATTATCTGGGTTTTTTATGCACATTTTCTACATTAGAGTTATTTTTGTTGTTGTTTTTTGTTCAAAGGGTGGAGTAAATGCTTCTGCAAATATAACAGGAATATTGTGTACACAAATGGATTTCTAAGAATGGTCATATGATAAAGTTTTAGTGGTCTTATTATCATAATGTGATAATATTTTTTCAAAGCTTTGCAAAACATGTTTGATATTGCAGGATGAAATGCAAGTTATATGACTCCATAGCCCTTCCCTTGGCACTGGTCAAGCCTTATGCATCTTCTATTTTTCAGTTTGGTCCCAACTAAAATCATACATAAGCTTCCCATTTTATGTTGTATGTTGTTGTTTTTCATCTCATGCTCCAATAGGTAGAGCATCACTGAGAATTAGCCATTTCATAACATTCTCCCTCATTGTTGAGCTTGCATATGAGATTATATGCTTTGTTTTAATGTCTTTTACACATATGGTGCAGTACTTGTAAAGGCATTAAGAGATTACCTTCCTAGGTTTTGCACAGCCCAAAGTGTAGAAGGGTTTGTTAGATCCTTGTTAGTTGGTCCAAGACTTAAAGATTTCTAATCATGGGAGTTGGCTGCCCCAAAGAAGATTTGAAGGATCGTCTTGGTATCTTTTTTAGAGTAAAGCCTAAATTTCCAAGAACTAACAACTACCTTGGTGGCTAAGCTGCAAAACTTTAGGAGGACATAGCTATTGTTGATCTGGACTAGGAAAAAGAGGGCATTGAAGATACTTCTAGTTTGAGTAAGAGGACGAGGGCTAGCTCAAAGAAGAATACTTCCAATTTGCCTCAGGACATCCTAGAGCTGAAGGAGGCGACCCAGAAGATGAATCAACTTGAAGCTGAAATCGTAGGGACTTTGAAGAACCTTGGTTAGTGTTGTTTCTTTTGTTGGTGCTATAGTGTTCTTTTGTTGGTGTCGAGATGGGTTTTTTTTTCTGTGTGTCTCATTCTTTGTTAGCCCCGTTGTCTTTCTGGTCTATTCTGTGTTGTTGGGTTTTAATGATACATCATATGCGATCCTCTTGTAAAGGGTTTCAGGTCCCTTCAAAACCTATTTTTGCCTTGATAAAAAAACAAGGCACCATTTAAAGTTTGAGTCATAATAATTAAAGAAGTTGACGATGTTGTAAGTAACTTGCTCAGTCTTGAGTTCAATCATATACCATCAAAGTCTTCCTTGATATAATTGTTGATCACACGTTAATGAAGTCGACTATTAAGACCTTTAAAAGAAACTTGCCCACAATGAAGTGTTATGCCAAGTTACATTGAAGATTCTCAGGAAGTCGGCTTATAAGGATCATTGATTCTTTATTTGTATTAGTGTGTTTAACATAAAAAAAAATATTTATATTTTCTCTACTAACAAGATGTTTGATCGATGCATATTGTCGGTAAATACTAATTGTTGTGTTATGTAGAATTCCTTTAAAAAAACACACTTGCTTATGGGCTAAGCCATCATCTTCCAAATGTAAATAATTTAACTCATTGATGAAGTCTACTTGATTCAACCAAGGTAGAACCAACCATACATGGAGCATACATTTGAAAATGTGAAACATAAAAAAATATATATGAAGACACAAAGCGTACATGAAGTATACACATAATACAAACATTGTTAGATTCCTCCTTGTTGTGGCGATTGGAGTGACAATGCATTGTCCTATATTATCCACCTACCATTACACATAATTACACACAAGCCTATGCACCTAGTACTTATCCCCTTTCCCATGTTCATACACCCTCATTTGTTGTATCCACTTTTGTGTATCACACCTATTGTTCATACTTATTCCTATGAATTTACTTATTCTTATGCACATATTATCCACTAAGATCTAGCTTGTTTCTTATCTTAAGATTAATCTGGGATCACATGGTCATTCTCCTAGTTACATATTTTATCCTTTCCAAATTCAAATGTGACCAACATTACACATTTTCCCTTCCCACATAAGGTTGAGTAGACATAAGTTTGCATTATATATTGTTGTGTACTTGCATTATAAGACATCTAATCATCTAAGGAGTTGAATTTGACTACATTCACTTTACACATTTCAATTAGTACACTATAAAACCATCTAATTTTGCACAATTATTCTAAGAATATATACATAAAGTTATTTTCAATTGCTTATACATTATATAAAATTTAATTTAAAAATATCTAAATAACTAGAAATAATTATTTTTATTACTTGTACATATTTTAAAGTCAACCTAAATGAACCTGCCCCTTACAACATAATGACAACCTCAAAAACACACCTTCAATCTACAAATACCAAAAATCAGAAAAAGTAGTTGACCAAAAAAATACAGAATTTGAACCATAAACACTATATTATAAGTGTGGATAGGTACATCTAATTTCGACCTTTACACGTATACAATATCGAATCAATACCCTCACAAAATGCAATCCTTATGTCGACTTTGGGTGCACTGAAACAATAGCTCCAAACGGTGTTAATGTGATTGAGATCCCAACCACGCCGAATTTTGGAGCAGGGATCCTTTGATTGCGCAACGGCTAGTTATTTAAAATTGACAAAGATGAAAAAATCAAGGAATGGTTTCCCTCTTTATAGGGAAGGAAGCGGTATCCGTATGAAAATCTATTGTAAAGAAAGTGAGAAATATGGCACCGTCTCCTTTGGGGCGGAATGGAAATGGCACGAGGAGTCCCATTGGCAGATCTCGTTTGGCAGGTACAGAGCACCCCATTGAAGTCGTGGGGCGGATCCGCCAATGTCCTGCAAAAGACAGGGCGATTCAAGTGCTGCAGGGGCAGGGGCATCGCATGCGGGTGAGAACGGATTTGGGTTACAGGGATTTCAGACTTGATGGAATTTCTGACGCCCAGAGCGATGGGCTCTCTGCATTTTACAAGAAATTTGTGCAAGCAAGGGTTGATAGTGTAAAGGCAGGTGGGAAATGCACTGTTATCATGTACGGGCCTACTGGTTCAGGAAAGAGCCATACCATGTTTGGCTGCTCTGCCGAGCCCGGAATCGTTTACAGGGCTTTGGACAGCATATTAGGTGGAGATGAACACGACGAGAAGGCAAAACAGGTCAATGTCTCTGTCTTGGAGATATACAATGAAGAGATTTATGATCTGCTAGCCACTAATGCCCCTAAGATAAATGGATGCAGGGTATGTCTCATTTCTATTTTCTTGTCGTTTTCTTTTTTTAATTAGTAAATGTGGGATTACAGTCTCACACCCTGGATGGATTGAATTGAGGGCTTCATCGTGGTAATGATCCTATTTGACAAGAATATTCTTCAGTTTGAGCCCAAATTGAATGTTTTGGGATTCACTCCATAACTATGGATGACCATTGTGGTTCCTGTTTTCTTGTCGTTTACCATAATTTTGATGAGAAAATACTTGAGTTTTAGTCCAAATTGAATGCTTTGGGATTCACTCTATGACACCGGATGACCATTGATTCCTATTTTCATGTTTTTATCATAAATTTGGAAAGCAAATACGTATCAATCCAAATAGGATGATTAGACATTTAGTCTATGATTATGGATGACCAATTTGATTCACAAATTCTACTAATTCTTAACTTGTGTGCTCCATTTGATTCTTTATATTGCTAGTATACCCTACATAACAAAAACAAGGCAGTGGATTGCCAGCGTTTAAGGTGCTTTCCACACATGACACAGGAGTTTTGTGTTGGTTTGGTCGGCTTGTTGGTTGCAGGCAAGACTAGAAGTAATGGGCAGAAAGGTGAAGAATGCAGTCTTCATCTCTGGTTGCAATGCTGTAAAGATTGCAAATGAGGTCGCCAAAGTAGAGAAAAGAAGGGTTGTCAAGAACACACTTTACAATGATAGAAGCTCTAGAAGCCACTGTTTGGTGGGTACCTATTCTTGGAAGTGGGTGTTGCTTGTATTGAACACACTCTAATTGGTCAATCTAATGCTTGGTTTTGTGTTCAGATAACTTTGGATGTACCTGCAGTGGGAGGGAGATTGATGCTAGTAGACATGGCTGGATCTGAGAATATTGATCAATCTGGCTTTGTTGGGTTTGAGGCAAAACTTCAGGTATTCCTTTCCACATCATCGTCATTCATTGTGCACAACATATCTCTGTTTAAGGTCAGACTGCTGTAATCCATTTTGTAATTCAGAGATATAACACAAGCATATCACACACAAAAACCGAATGAGTGTTACTACACAGAATTCCAAAACACAATATTAGAGTTACATCTCCTCTTAAATGATAATAGCATCCGTACTTAACTTTCCTCTCCTCATTTGGTGAACGCTTTAAATTCCTTTTGAAAGATGCCATGCACTAAATATACATATTTCTTTAGTTAATAATTGCAGATTTTATAGATAAAATGGATATACTTTTATTTATTACTAATGTTCGGTATCACTTTTCTTTGGCAATCATCAATGAAAGATTAATGTTTTAAGGTTTTGAATCACTCTTTTTGGCAAACATCAGGATAAGTTTAGTAGTTTCTAAGGTTTCGATCACTCTTCTTGGTCAATAACAAGGATATTTTATGATTAGATTGTAGAAAAGTTTATATATATACAACTAATTATTTATATATTGTACATACTCTTGTGTTGCCCTAGCATGAAAGATAACACGAATTCCTTGTATTTTGTAATCATTTCAATTCATTATCGACTCTACAACTGAATCTGGCCTAGGGTTCAACTCTCATAACTATTTAGGTTGTTAAGATGTTTTTATATTTTCACTACTTGTGTAATGCAACTGGGAATGACCCTCACATTCAAATTTCATGAGGTGCTTTGTGGCATGTGAGTGCTCTACTGAAGTTGAGTTGTTAATTAATATGGTTATGTTGTCGATTGGCACAATATTCCCAATTCTTGTTAGCATAGATCTACTCATCTTGTTGGTTTTACAACAAAATCCTGTTGCAGAAGCACACCTTTTCTAATGTAAACATTTCATTAGAAAAACCAGAGGATTTTATACCATGCAATTGTTGACACCATTTAAAATAAAACACTATTTGATTTATACAACAATCTGAAATAAAAGGTCAACTAATTTAGATATTTCATATTAACTTTAAAGGGCTTTTGCATAATGCTGCTTCGAATGACATTAATCTCTAGAAATCATACATACCGGTCCAGTAAGCATGTAAAGATAAACAGAAGGGGAAGCCTTAGACCTGCATTATGTTAAAATATGTTCCAAACTGAAACAACATGGAAGAAACACCACTTAGAAGTGTTGTTATAAAACAACAGTTAGAGAGGAAGAAAAGGATGCTGACAGCTTCCAGAATACTACAAGACCCTTCTGAAAAGAACGGCTGCAAAAAAAGCAACATAATACAGCCTTGCCAAAACTGGAGATTTTCTTACAAAAAGAAAAGTACAAAGAACTGGCTGCAGCCGTGTGGATTTTAGAATCCAATATCTTTTAACAAGTAATAATCGAAGTTAACAACTGTCAAATGGTGGCAAAAGTAATCAAAATGGCTTTACACAGAATAAATGTATGTTACACCTTGTAAATAAAAATTTGACAATAATTAGAGTGGGCCATGGAGTAAATTTGTCTTCAAAACATGATGCAGTGTGAATTAAGAATTAAAACCTTCAGTTTTCCACTTAATGCTTAATATGCAAAAATCCATCATTTGCCTTCATTTTTAATTTTTTTTCTTGAAACTACCTTGGTACGAATATCAACTAGCTGATCACTAGTTTTGCAAAATCTCAATTCAACCTGTCCTTCAGCCACAAGATTTCTAAGAAAATGACACCAGATATCAATATGTTCGGTTAGACAATGGAAGATAAGATTTTTAGTGATAGCAATTGCCAGGTCAGTATCACACTGTATAGTTGGTGTTTTTTCCCCTTAAATCCACCATAGTTCTCCTCGACCATATTCCTTGATAGGATAGTGAAGTTGCAGCAATAATCAACTTTTGCTGACGACAAAGATATTGATGATTGTTTTTCAAAGGCAAGAAATGGCACTTGAACCCAAATTAAACACATAACCTGAACTTCTTTTTCTATCATCAATAGATCTTGCTCAATCACTGTGTATATCTAATTAACCAAAATCATTTGTAATTGTAGACAAAATGCCAAAACTACTTCTACCATGAACATAAATCAAAATCCTTTTCTAAAATGAAATTTACTTGGATTTTGATATAACCTTGAAAACAAACTAATAGCATGATATCTGGTCTAAAAACTGTAAGATACATAAGACTGCCAAACGAATTCCTATAAAATGTTGTATTAACCTTTTCTGAACCATCATCCTTAATTTCTCATTCATGTTTAAAGGTGCATTCATGGGTTTACAATTTTTCATTCCAAGTTTATCAAGTAGATCATTAGCATATTTTCCTGGTGAAATGAAAATGTCATTATTCAGTTGTCTTACCTCTATCCCAAGGAAATAGCACATCAATCCCAGACCTGTCATCTAAAATTCATTCTTCATGGCATTTTTGAAATCATCCATTATCAATTTACTATTTCCTATGTAAATCAATCAACATATAGACAAATTATGAGTAAATTACAAATCCTCAGGAATTTCACATATAGTGTGGGCGCACTTTCACTCCTTTTTAAAACCTTTCTTCTAAAAATAGCCATTTCTTCTTGTAAACTGGTTGTTCCTTACCTGCAATCTATACAATGGCTGTTCTACTAGTAGTTCTTTATTCAAATAACCATTCAAAGAATCTGATTTAACATCAAATCGATTAACCTTTCACCTGTATTGTGCTACCAATAAAAAACTTTCTTATGGTGTCTAATCTAGCAGCATGAGAATATGTTTAAGTGTAATAAATATCTAGTTGTTGTGAAAAGGATTTTGCCACCAATCTTGCTTTGTGCCTTTCAATGGATCCATCAACTTTATATTTTGTTGTGTAGATCCATTTCAATCCAATAACATCTTTTTCAGGTGGAAGTTCAACTAGCTCCTACGTTTCATTCTTTTCAATGAAAGTAATTTCTTCATTCGTGGCTTTAATCCATGCTTCTTTTAGCATTGCATCTTCAAATTGCCTTGGTTAAACTTGAATAGGAGACAACAAAGAAAATTTATAGTTGAATCAAGATTACTAATGCCTTCATAAATTTTCTAAGACTTTTTACCTTCTTGGGAGGAGGACTTGAGCTCAAAGGATTAGAGATGGAGAAGGTGGCAAGCTTAATAAAGGTGACACAATATGATGGAGCATCTAGCTCCAAATCAATAATTGATTTCCTTTCCCCATTCAAATTTTACTAGATTATGCAATCAATGCCCATTTGTCTCTTCACTATAGCCAATAAAAATGTGTTTCTCTCTTTTATCATCAAACTTTTGCCTATTTTGTTTAGCTATGTTAGCATAAGCAATAGATTCAAAAATCCTAAGGTGTGCTACACTAGGCTTTCTACTACTTCATGCCTCATAAGGCATCATATTTTTCACACTTTTTGTTGGATAACTATTCAACAACAAATAGAGTAGATGTAGCAAAAATTCAGCTGAAAAAGTATTTGGTAGACCCTAGACTTTGAGCATTCTTTAGCTATCTCCACAATGGTGCATTTTTGTGTTCAACAACTCCATTTTGCTGAGGTCTCCAGCTAGGAGTTGATTGCCTTTGTATTCCATTCTTTTTAAAAAATCTTGAAATTCATTAGAGGTTAATCTATCTGAATGCAAGATTTTGATTGGATAACCAATTTGTCTTTCCACATTCGCCTTAAATTGTTTGAATTTTCGTAAAGGCTTTTGATTTTTCTTTGATGAAATAGTCCCAAGTCCTAAAATCATCCACAAAAATGAGAGAGTATCTATTTTTATGGAGAAACAAGGTTTGTATTGTACCACGAATGTTGTATGTACCAACTCAAGTGATACTTTTGCTCTCCATATTCTTCCTATTGGGAAAAAATCTTGATGTTGCTTACCAACAATGCAACCTTCACACACTTGATCATCTTGTGAGATAAGTAGTAGCCCTTATGATTTTCTTTTGAGAAAGCAATTTTAGTCCTCTAAAATTGAAGTGTCCATATTTGGAATGCCACAACCAAGACGGATCCTTACGATTAGTTTGAAGAGCTTGAGTTTCACTATATGCAAGTCTCAAAAGGAATACCCTATTATGTAGCATGCCAACCTTTGCTATCTGATTGTTTCTATTTTTTTCATTTATGACATATTCACTATTTTCAAACATTGCAGAATATTTCTTTTCAACAAGTTTTTCTATGCTAAATAAATTATGTGCCAACCAAGGTACATACAAGACATTGCAGATATACCTTTCCCAACCTTGTTTTGTTTTGACTACATTGTTCCTTTACCTGTGACCTGAACTGCTTTGTCATCATAAAGTTGTAATTGAGTTTAGCAAAATCATCCATATAATACAAAAATAAGTTATTCCCTGCCATGTGGGCTTTACAACCAATGTGAGGAATCCATACTTTTTTTGACTCTTCCTTTGTATCATTGCATACGAAAAAATTATTGTCTTGTTTTTCTTGAGAAAAGTGTGCATGTTTATTTTTGTGTTTGTTATTCTAGATAAACATAAAAAATTGTAATGTCTCGAAGGTGGTTTCTATCCCAGAGGTGATTTCGGTCCCGAAGGTGATTTCTGTCCGGAGGTGATTTCGTTTTCGGAGGTGATTTTTGTTCGAAGGTGATTTTGTCGTACGGTGTGGAGATGTGTACGAAAGGAATAGATGGCATACAGTGGGGGTGGGGAAGCAGACGTCGTGCGGTTGGAGCCGGAGGTGATGTCCATACGGTCTGGTTACGAACTCCTTCGCTTAGATTCTTCCGTTGCCAAAATTAATACCCATACAAATTTGTTATACCCAATCAATGAATTGATGCACAATACAAGTCTGGAACAAGTACTTGCAACATGGAAATAATATTAATAATGATAGCATTTCAGATTTGCCAGATCCAAAACAAGGGAACAAGCAGAGTAGGGTGAGGGGTGAATCCCACCGAAACTGCAACAAACCAAATAGGGAGGATCTTTCACCTCCAAAATGGCTGACAACATAACTCCAATTGGAATTCGCAATAACAAATAAAATATCAAAATTCACATACCAAAAACTACCTACATGCCGGACATAAATACCCCTTCGGAGAAACTCCCGATGGTTTACAAAAGAAATGCCAGCACGGTAAACACCTACAGACAAAAAAGATAAAAACAGTGCCCCCATTAATTAATTAAAGGTCCTTAATAATTTTCTTTTAAATAGGGACCAAACAATTAATTAATTAAATTTATTTATTCTCTATCAATTTGGGGATATTACAAATCGTCGCCACCCAAAGATTGCTTGCCCTCAAGCACTCCATCATCAAAACTCTAGGATCCCAAACTAAGCGCAGGCACCGATAACTGTATCCATTGAAACCCCCATGCCGCAACATGACCACGCGCATGTACCTGGAAGTAAGTGAGAAGAGTAAAGCTCCATCAAGCTTTTGCTGCGCCACTTTGATATAAACGTTGCCATGCCCAGAGTCACCAGGATCCCACTGAAGCCAATCATCAAGTACATCAATGCTCAGATCCCAAGCCAAGCACGGACGTTGGTCGCAGTATCTGTTGAAATCTCTGTGTTGCTTCTAGATCATATGCATATAGTTGGATTTAGTCGGGACGAGTAAACCATCATCAAGCTTCCGCTTTGCCACTATTATATAAACATTGTCATGTTCGAAGTCACTAGGATCCCATAAAAGTCAAACAACCACATCAATGCTCAGATCCAAAGCCTTCAGGCTATGATACTCACAATCAACACTGCGCAAGTAGATCTTGTTGCGTCTACTAGGAAGTCCTTCATATGAAGAAAATGTGGTCAGGCTAGCCTCATGCCTAACTAGAGGGCAATCACCAAATTCACGCAACTGCAAACATCCATCTGTAGAGTCGGTCTCTTTGCCACCCCTTGGAGGACATGTTTGAGAACCATGATTTTGTCTATGTGACTCCAGAACATTATCCATGCTCTCCTGTAGACTATCCCTAACATGGCCTGCATACCTCTGAAATTCTACCTCAACACTAGAAAGCAGTTGGTCAAAGGCATCCCCCTCCAAACACTCCTTCTGTTCGTACCAATATGCTCTGTCACAGGACTGAATGTTGCCTTGCAACGTCAATGCCAGAACGTACGGAGGAAAAACTAACCATTCATCGTATGGTGTGAAAGAATTGACCAAAAGCGTTGCCAGGAGGGGTCGTACGGTAGTACATATCTGAACATACAGTATGTCGATTTTGTTGTACGACGCTACAGTTTGCCCCTTGTTCAAGCCACCAAGGTCACTGCTCGTCCGGATGGAAGGGGTATGTAGTACGGTAACCAAGAACAGGTTGGATGTTGCCTTTTGTGCTGGACCTAAACTGTACGGTAGTATTGAGTTGCCTTCAGACTGAGATCTCCTTCGGGCCGAGTCTTCCTTCTGGCCAAGCCCTCCTTTGAGTCAAGTCTTCCTTCGGGTCGAGTCTTCCTTCGGACAAAGCCTTCCTTCGGGCCAAGCCTCGCTTCAGACTGAGATCTCCTACGGGTTAAGTCTTCCTTTGGCTGAAGCTTCCTTCGAGACGAGATCTCGTTCGGGCCGAGGTCTCCTTCGGGCCAAGTCTCCGTCAGGCCAAGTCCTCCTTCGGGCCGAGATCTCCTTTGGGCCGAGCCTTCCCTCGGGCCGAAATCTCCTTCTGCTGAGCCTTCCTTCAGAACGAGATCTCCTTCGGACTACGTCTTCCTTCGGGTCGAGATCTCCTTCAGACCGAGTCTTCCTTATGGGTCGAGATCTCCTTCGGGCAAAGTCTTCTTCGGATCGAAATCTCCTTCGGGTAGAGTCCTCCTTCGGGCTGAGATCTCCTTCGAGCCAAGATCTCCTTCGGGCCTAGATCTTCGGGTCGAGCCTCCATTTGAGTCGAGATTTCCTTCTGCTGCCTATCATCAATCACATTGATGCCTGGACTTCCTGCACCCCTGTCATCATGCCATTCAATCATTTCTCGAGAATGGTTTGGAACCTCTAAGCTCATGTGCATCTGTAAACCCTCATGTGACTGGAACGACTCTGTGATCATGCCTTCATCCTCCTTATGTAATGCATCATCCGAAATGTCGTCACCAACTTTTTCCCATTTGTGTAACTGAGATATTAATTTTTCTTCACAATGCTTGAATACTTTATTGACCAATCTACATGCCGCCATAAAAGGAATGCATTCAAGTTTGCGAACAACCCATAACATAGATATGGCAGGTTGGGATATTTCCTCCATCTCTTCAATGCATGAAATCATAAGGCTTTCCATAGCAACCGAAACCTTAGTATCATGATGTTCCTTGATTGTGACTAAGAAATGATGAAACATATCATGGATCAAGTCTTGCAACTCTAGATCTAAGAGGAGGTTACTTACTTTTACATTTGCACAATTCTCCAATATTATAAATCTCCTACCAACTGGATCACTAATAATGTCTCCAGGCTCTGAAAGCTGTCAATGATCAAGTGCAATGTCTCTATCATGGTGTCATCGTCATACGGTGCTTGAGGAGCCGAGATTCTCAAAATCTCACTTAGACATGCTGCAACAATTTTTGTCCGAAGGTGATTTCAGTCCCGGAGGTGATTTCTGTCCGAAGGTGATTTTGTCGTACGGTGTGGAGATGTGTACGGAAGGAGTAGATGGTGTAAGGTGGGGGTGGGGAAGCAGAGGTCGTGTGGTTGGAGGTGATGCCTGTACAGTCTGGTTGCGGACTCCTTCGCTTAGATTCTTCCGTTGCC
>MU226563.1:2174589-2193499 GCA_018584345.1 Thuja plicata
GGAAGGAGTAGATGGTGTAAGGTGGGGGTGGGGAAGCAGAGGTCGTGTGGTTGGAGGTGATGCCTGTACAGTCTGGTTGCGGACTCCTTCGCTTAGATTCTTCCGTTGCCAAAATTAATATTCGTACAAATTTGTTATACCCAATCAATGAGCTGATGCAGAACACAAGTCTGGAACAAGTACTTGCAACAGGGAAATAATATTAATAATGATAGCACTTCAGATTTGCCAGATCCAAAACAAGGGAACAAGAAGAGTAGGGTGAGGGGTGAATCCCACCAAAACTGCAACAAACCCAATAGGGAGGATCTTTCACCTCCGAAATGGTTGACAATAGAACTCCAACTGGAATTCACAATAACAAATAAAATATCAAAATTCACATACCAACAACTACCCCTTCGGAGAAACTCTTGAGGGTTTACAAAAGAACGCCGACACGGTAAACACCCATGGACAATAAAGATAAAAACGCCCCCCCCCCCCATTAATTAATTAAAGGCCCTTGATAATATTTCTTTTAAATAGGGACCAAATAATTAATTGATTTAATTAATTTATTCTCTATCAATTTGGGGGCATTTCAAAAATTCATCAAAGTCTTGAAAAACTTGGTTAAAAGAACAAAGAATAGAGTAAAATGCTTACCTTAGATGATTAAATCTCCTTTGTGCAAGCTATCGTTCCTCCTTTGGCACTCCTCAATCTTTCACCTTCGAAAAAAACCAACTACCCTTCAAAATGTTAAAATGAGAAAAGAGAGAGTAAAGAAAACACATCGTTCTTTGTCTAAGGAAAAATGATGCTTTTATGGGCATATTAGGGTTTCAATGAAAAAAACAAAACAAAAGTTTTTAATTATTTTCTGGGAAATTTTTGGCCCTAGGACCCACGTGTTTCGTTTGGGTTTGCCCCAAGTATGCTCAGGGTGCACCTCGAGGTCCTTGTGGGTACATGCCCACATACCCACAAGGAACCCGGGTGCATCTAGGGTGCACCTTGAGTGTACTCGTGTGCTGAGAAAACTCAAGGTGTGAAGGACAAAAATAAACAAACCCTACAACATAAATTATGTGTATAGTCTTTCTGGATGCATTGAATATCCATGTTATTAAATGTTCTAGATTATCCCTTGTTTGAAATTGTAGAGGATATAGCATGAGAGAGCAAATAATTCTCAACAATAGAAAGACTGAAGCTGTTGGACATACTATACTATATTGGCCACATTTGACAGACTTATGTGTCAAATACCCACTTTCTCATTTATCCTCCCAAACACAATTCCCACCATTGCCACACTTTTTTCCATCTCATAATCATGCATGTAAAACATTTAGATTTGTCTTTTTTTTAATTTCGTTCCGAGCTATGTCAAATCCAAAAACAAATGCACCACTGCATAGCATCAACATTGACTTGTAATTGAAGGTCATTGCTGACATAATAGAATAGATTGAAATGAGCAATAAAAGAGGAAGAGGATCAAAGTCGTCCTATATATATAGAAAAATTGACCATGAAGAAAAGACAAAACAAAGCATATGTTTTGAAAGCATCAACAATCCTATAATAGGATTTTGGAATATAAAAGAATGTTAACTAGATCTCAATGGCTCTTTAAAACGAACAAAAACAAAGCTGCTAACAATGTTTGGCACTTGCCATTGCAAACATAGTAATGGCCTAGAGTTTTTATAGTTCATGGTTAGATTGATAATGACTAAATGGGGACAATTTCACCCGTATTTGTTTGGTGTGAATCTCTATCTTGAACAATGGAAAAAGAAACAAATAATGGCATAAGATTAAATGGTTCCTATCTTACCTACCTCCTCTCACTAGTCACAATAACAGTGCCTTAAAAAATAAAGAACATAAGCATTGCTAATTCAACCTCCTTTCGTCCTTTTACGACTCTGATATACCTTGTAGGATTAGAAAAGAAAAGTATTGACAAATTTGAACAATACACACCAACAACAATATGTTATTGATTTCATGGGGTTAAAAAGGATGATTCAATTATTTGCAAAAGGGAGCCTATAAAGGCACAACAACCCAAAGGGGAAATCTTGTGTAACCACCTAAACAACCCACCAAAATTAGTTCACTAATGTTACACCAAATATTATACTTTCACAAACATAAAACTTTGGATCAACAACAACAATATAAGCATTATAATCTACATAGTTTTTACTATATAGACTATAATATTTAGAGGATCATCATATTATAAAAACAACTCCTCCTTAGAGCTTCAAACTGTTTTGTGTACCAACATCTCTAATTGTAGTAGATCTAGAGTGCTCTTCTACCTTTTTCCTATTTAGAGGCTCATCATGGTTAGAGATTTATTTTAAGCCCAACCCAACTTTGTGAACTTGACTTGAATCTTTTTGATTGGGTATTTTTTTCTTCTTTCTAATCTTTTAACCAATATCTTCATCTTCCAATTAGTTTGTCAAGCATTTCTAGATTTCCAAATTTCCCCTCCCTTCAAAGTCCCAAAATGGTATTTTCATATCCCCACAAGGGAATTCCTTTATGGCAACTAAGAGGATTTTAGAGAACAAATCAGAGCATGTTGTTTACCAATGCTAAGAAAACCACAATTCTACTTACTAGGTCAACAATAAGTCTAGAAAATATACCAACAAAACAATTCTATACAAGGAAGCCAATGAAGAGCGTTAACAAGATGATTATTTTGAAATTGCCCTTAAAATTAAACAATTTATTTAAATCAAATTCCAACATATGGGTACAACTCGAGGAAATATCCCTTCCATCATGAATGCTACCATTAGCACATCTACCCATAGGAAACCACATGTTTTCTTTATGTTGTGAGCAAATCATGGCTAAAACATGACTTTCTCTATGTTATCTGGCATAATACTTGCAACACCCACCACCATGGTAGGTGCTAAAACTATTACCTCACCCCATCAAACCAACATCAACATTCAAGAAATTCACACCTCAATGTTTATGCCAAATATTAGACCACATGGCCAACATGTGCCTTAATCAACACCTAAATTATTTAAATGCAAATCCAAATCATATAAATGTCAAACTGACTTGAACAAATCAATGGAGGTCACCTATCAATGTCTCCTCACTAATAGAGAATGGGAGGACAATTCCACAATCTACAATCTACATAAAGTGCTCCAAGCCTTACAAAATGAATCATTAGCTCACTACATTATGGCCATGGATATTGGAGGATGCTCTTAGAATGGTGTAATCAATTTAAACCCCATTTCATAGTTGAACTATAAGCTTTAGTAAACCATTCTTGTTTAAGAACTCCAACACCATGACTTAACCAAAGGTAACTTAGGTAATTTTGCCAATAAAAAACAATTAGAACATGAAATTGCCCATGAGTTCATCAATTTATATAAGTCCTCAACAACTTAAGTCGATTAGAACATGAATGAATATAACTTTTTCAAGCTTTTCATCATGATTGTATAACATAAACTGCAATATGAAGTAAGATCTGTCCCCCCTTAGAGCCAAAATACAACACTTTCCCACACTTCTCTAGGAAACTGTTTCAATTCTAACTTTCACTCACAAGCTTGAAATCGAAACTCTTTTAAGGATGAACTCTCACCCTCAACCTAGAGATCTAGATTCTTCTACACCCTTCACCTACTTGTTTAATCCCCAAAATTTTGTTGATTGCACGTTAATTGGGACCATTATAATGAAAATTGTCTCTCCATAAAAAATTAGCACTCCTTTCTTGGGCACAATTTTGATCATGAAACATTAATTAGAGACAGACGTCAGAGTTCCTCAAAATAGAACAAGTTGTCAACAAGCAAAATAAATGTGATACTAGTTGTCAAGCCAATGCCCATTTGGCAATTTATACCTAGCATTGGATCATTCCAAAAACACGACTCATATGCACAAATTAAGGCCTTCGAAACCACACAAACCTTCACGATGAATGCCATTTTCCAATTCTATCACTTACTTTTCTAAAACTTAGGAGTGACTTAAAATGAGGCATACAAGTTAGATGCATATTTATGAGTGCTTAGGATTTGGGTGGAACCGGTGAAACACAGGGATGCGTCTTGGCCCTTGGACCCCCGCATTCTCGGGGCAGGGAGATGGGGACAAAGTGTCCCCCCACTATCGCAGTGCCACCATTCAACTGTCAGGACCCCGGTACTGTTCTGATGGGATGCAGGTCGGAGGGTCCAAGAATGGACTCTCCAAACTAGCAGCCCAAAGCAACAACAACAACGGAAACAACCAGCAATGCATAAATACCATCAACAATGAGATCTATTTCCATAAACAACAATTACATTCAACATGCCGGGCTGTAAGGCCTTCCTGGTTACGGCTAATTACAAAGATATAAATCCAAGATCTAGCACTGATCTTCTGTAAGTTTCAGATCACTTCCTTAACTAGTCCAGATCTGTGACACACCACACGGCAACTTGGTAGGAAACCTCCAGCAAGATATAAACTTGTGCACAAAGGCTCCAAGCAATCTCCTTTTTCCTAAGCCAACATGCTACTTGCTCACCAAGGTATCTTCCACCAAATTCAAATCCAATACACAGATCCTCAGATTTGATCTCCTCTGATCTCCTACTTACCTACTTACAACTCTACCCCAAACCTCCTTAAATACTAGCACGGCCACAAGTCGGTCTGTTGCAAATAAACCCTTACATTAAATACATATTCAAGCCACAAGTCGGCCTGCAAACAAATATTAAATGACCCAGTCGGCCATTCCAATCCACATAGGATAAAGATCCATGGCCCAAATAGGTCCACACACACCCCCATGATCGATCCACGTCACGATCACACGCCACACAAATTAAATGCATCAAGTCGGCCTCCCAGATTTGCAAGAACATCAGTCGGCAAGCCAAACTGCCGAGTGCCAGCAAAACTAGCCAAGCAATGTCGAGCATCATCAAACCAACAAGCATCGCCAAGCACGTGTGTCAACCGAGCTCCCTCAAGCATCGCTGAGCCACAACACAGGCCAAGAAAAGGTTTTGCTGAGCACCAATATGTGCCGAGCCCTTCAGCGACCGAGCATCCTTCAACGACCGAGCCCCCCGGCCAACACTGCAACCGAGCAATATTGCAAGAACTCTACAAAGTAGTGCTACCGAGCAAATCCAAGATGGTCCTGCCAGTTCGGCCCAGATGTCTCTCGATTGTCCCAGGGACGTTTGCACGTCCCTGGTCAATAAACGCCTTAAGTGGATTTGCACGCAAAAACATTAAAAATATTGCATTTTCCAAGGGAGTTCAAACACGTCATTTTTGGGAGAAAAATGTTTAAAAAATGAAGAATCAAAAGGCCATGCAAGAGTGAAATGTGCTTGGTCTGGGACCTCGCAAGGGGTGTTGGCCCTTTGACCCCATTGGGGACTACTGCCCCAGACCCACGCTTTTGGATTTAAAAACAAAAGAAACTGATAAGGAAATTGCATCGAATCAAGTTGATGTTCTTATACCAAACACATCATTTTTGGGAGAAAAATGCTTAAAAAATGAAGAATCCAAAGGCCATGCAAGAGGGAAATGTGCTTGCCTTGGGACCCCGCAAGGGGTGTTGCCCCTTGACCCCATATTGGGGACTACCGCCGCTAGACCCCCGCTTTTGGATTTAAAAACAAAAGAAGAAACTGATAAGGAAATTGTATCGAATCAAGTTGATGTTCTTATACCGCCTTTATTGAGTTCTAGTGATGAGGTGTTTGCCTTGAGTGATGATTAGACCCCCGCTTTTGAATTTAAAAACAAAAGAAGAAACTGATAAGGAAATTGCGTCGAATCAAGTTGATATTTCAATGATGAGGTGTTTGCCTTGAGTGATGATTAGATGCCTCCCTTCACTACCCTTTGAGATTTTGTACTTGTATTGATATCATGCTACTCATTGCAACGATCTTTATGATATTTTTGATATAACAGAAATCTTTCGCAAATTGAAATTTAATTTAGTATTCTAATATTTTATTGATATTCAATGTTCAAGTATTTAGTATTTGCAATTTTGCTATTTTACTTCTTATACTTCATAACTAGTATTTCAAGTACTATATGTGTACTATATATTATATAGTATATTTCAAATACCAATAACAAAGGTAAAATGGGTTATTGGATCAAAACATGCCCTATTTTAGGACAATATTGGCACAAAATGGTGGCAGAAATTCAGGAGAAATTAAGGCACGCTAGTCACCATAAAACATGAGGTCACTCACACAAGAAAATCACAAGTGGTAGCACCTTTCCGTGACACAAGAATTACACATTTCTTCAAATCTAAATTAGTAACTGATTTACATAAATGTCCAATAGGATTCTCTAAGAAGTTTCATTGGGCTTCTCATACAAGAAAATGACAAATTGTAACACCTTTCCAAGGGACGATAATTGCACATCCTCCAGTTCTAAATTAGTAACTGATTTACATTAATGTCTATAAAAGTAATAGATGCTATATTTGTTAATTTCTAATGGTAGCAAAGACTAGTTTACTAATATCCAAGTTGTACTTCATGCATTATTTATCATTCTTGTTGAACATGGGCATATTATTGCATTGGATTACTAAAGTTTCACTGAACTTTGTTTCTGCATGCTTTTGGTGCAATCTTAGACTGCTAAGATCAATCAAGGAAATATTGCACTCAAGCGAGTTGTTGAGGCCATAGCAAATGGAGATACTCACGTTCCATTCAGAGACAGCAGGCTCACGATGCTTCTACAGGTAGTTTTTTGAATGAGCTTTTTGCTTTATGTGATCTTATATTTAAGTTGAAAGAAATCCAATTTCTATGAATCATAATTATAGGATATAATAGTTCAACTGATAGTTTGATTATAAGCTATCTCAGTTCATGTTTGTCATTTTCCATTCTATGTAGATTGTTACATGGTTACTGTATTTATTTTTCTATTTCCAGCTATATAAAGTGGCAAAATTAATGAAGAATTATGGCTTGTGCTTCCAGTTTAAAAGAGTTTGCTTCTGCTTTGTATAGGATTCATTTGAGGATAATGGAACCAAAATTCTGATGGTTCTTTGTGCTAGTCCTGATCCACGAGACATACACAAGACTATTGGTACCCTAGAATATGGTGCCAAGGCCAAGTGCATTGTCCGCTGCTCCAGTTCCCCTTCAAAAGAAAAAGTCTCCTCTCAAGGCATTGATTCTACTGTCTTGGGAGCGCGCATTGTGGCTATGGATGAGTACATTTCAAAGCTTCAAATGGATAATAAATCAAAGGAGGAGGAGAGAGAAGCAGCCCAAAATGAGCTGCTAAAGAAGGAAGAAGAAGTCACAAAACTCAAAGCAAAACTTCAAGAAATTCAAGAAAAACAGTCAGAAAAGCAAAAGGAGATAGAATTAAAGGCTGAAGAAAAAGCTAGACTATTAAAACTAGAACTGTTAGGAAAATTTGAGGAGTGTCAGAAGTCAGCAAATATTTTTGTAGAATTGGGTGAGAGAAAGATGGAGCAAAAAATTTTACAACAAGAAGAGGAGGTTGAAATTTTGAGGCATCGTTTGGAGGAAATAGAATCTGAGCTTAAGCACATAAAAAACGCTCCTTTATCAAATAACCTTGTAAGGATGGATGCAAGTATAAAAAATGAGAAAATACCTGATAACATTGTGGCAGGGGATTTGGTTTCCAGCAGTGGGATAGTTTTTGAAGGAATGTATATACAGGAAGCAAAAAATATGTTAAAGTCTCCTTCAGAAAAAGTGCATGCTGAAGTTATCTCAGGTGATAAAATGAAACCTAACGGTTTAGACTTTCCTAGCAAATCAAACAGAAATAAGCCAGACAATTTGAAGGGAAACCCCAAATTGGATTCCAAGGATCAATACGGAGAGAATGTCACAATGGTGGATGACTTGGCATTGTTGTCAGATAATGTTAGTAGTTCATTTTGTACTCTTGATAAAGATGAAAGAGTCTTAATGCATCAGCGGTTTCCTTTCCTGAAGTTGAACTCTACTGATAGCAATGGCAGTGGTCACAGTAGTGATGGTATGGAGGAAGAGGATCACACAGAACCAACAAGCTCCATGAAAAGAGGTAGGTTGTCAACCGTTTATGAGGAAGAGGAAAGAAATGTTAGAGATGATGAATTTCCCGAAGAAGAGGTTTCTTCCCGCAACAAGAATTACATCGCATCCGAGTTTGCTAAAGCACAGATCACAAATGGTTGCAACATAGAGGGAAAAACTGTTGATCATTTTGAGCCCATGTTACAGCAAGTGAGCTGTTTACCAAATTCCACTAAGTTTCCCCTTGATAACCATGTTGAGAAGAGGGACTCTGAAAATCAGTCAGGCAGTTTTAATAAACCGGTCAATTTTGAAGCTGAAACAAAATTAAATTATGGGAATGCAATAAAAAGATCATTGGGGGGTTCAGAACATCAGACTGATGAAACTGTACCCAGAAAGGCATGCATTCAAAATATCGGGGCTTCAGAACATCAGATTGATGCAACTATATCCAGAAAGACACGCATTCAAAACATTTTTTTGCTTTGTGGTAATTCCAGAGAACTTGCTCAGCAAGCAAGAAATACACCTCCCAATAATAAAGAAACATCAAAAGGAAATAAAGTGGGGTTGAGCTGTAATAGCACCACCTCTTTTGAGGAACCAATTGAAAATCTTAGCCCAGAGGTTGCAGGCTTAGTGACTCCAAGCTGCAAGAGCTCCTCCCCTCAGTATGGTAAGTTGCCCTCATGGAGCCCTTCCCTGGAAGGAGCTCCTAGACTTGAATTAAGATCACCAAGGTTGTTCACAACTGGAGAAATTGAGCTGGGGGTGCCAACTTCAAACATTCTTACTCTCAACAACCAAAATAAAGTACCATTGACAGAAGAAGCTTGTTTTCAACAAGTGGTTTCAGGAAAGTGTCACAGAGATGACCAAATCAAAAAACAGAAACAAAGTAAAGAGAATGATGAAACCCAAGTGGAAGAGGATGACAAGTGTGATGTGCATGTGGAGTGGGAAACATCAAACGGAGCCTCAAGAAAGTTGCTTCAAATCATCAAAATGTCGAAGAGCACAAATTTGACAGAACTGCGAAAGATGATAGAGCCTCACATTGGTGAGAAGAAGCAAGACTTCATCTTTCTTTTGCTTGGAGTAAGAATTTTCGCCAACATTTTCACTTCCATTTTTGTTTTATTTTATTTTATTTCTTTCTGTCAATAATAGGTGTATTAGTTGTTTCTTACAGTGTACACTAACATTTACTTGTCAGTCACCTATCTGTTGCTCTTCAAACTCAAAGCTAAACTCAAGGTCTGATACAACTTAGGCAGATTTATGTTGGGTAGAGCATCACTTTTGCGGCTGACATTCCAGGTGATGAAATATTTGCAGGACCTGAATGGAGCTCCAGTTTCAAGGGAAAATGAAGCAAATATCCAAATAACAAGCCTTCCAGATTGCCAAAACCAATTTAACAGCCGTCTTGCATGCTTACGTAAGTGCACTCAGTGCCTAAGAAATACCCAAGAAATGCCTTTGAACTCACTTGTAAATAAACTGCCTCTGCCTTATAGTAAAACATGCAGCAACAGCTCCATTCAAACTTCTAACTGTAGCCCTGCTACCTCAAACCCACCTACCATGACGGGATACAAGTCTTCTCTGTTAAAGGGACTCAGACTATAGATTGATTAGTATTTGTATCATAGTGATTACGAAGGATCCTTCAACTGTTGTGGTAAAGATTGCAATCATGTTGTCCTTCTAAGAATGTAGGCACTGCTTATCTGCCAAAATTTAAGGATCAGGTGGTCCTATATTATGCAAGCTTGTTACATTTCTGACATATATAACTACATAGTTTCATTTTCGTAAGAGAAACTGCAATTCTCTATGAGTAGGTGTTATGTATAATTTTTATAAGGGCTTTGTATGAGTAGTGTACAGGGCTTAGAGTATGTTCTGTTCGAATAGTACATACATTTTTTGTTGAATTTAAAGCATGGCGTTTTGGCCAATGGGAGAGGTCAGGGTTCAACTTCTGCCAGCATCAGCATTCCCATAATGAGGGGAGAGCATTTGTATGTAAAATTGTATGCAAAAAACTGCACTTGATTTTGTTTCTTCCTAATTCTTTTTTTTGGAGTGCATTCATATATACGCATAAGAAGTATGATACTCTTTTCTGAAGATCATCTTTAACAGATACACTGTATCACATCTAGCAATGCAAGTTTCACAATGAAATTGAATGGCAACAGAGCTACTTTGCAAAGATTGACTTGTTAAAGATATGTGAATTCTACTGAAATGGCCATGCATTTTTAAGGTATGCTATTAAAAATATTGTGGTTAATAAAGGGGTGATTTTTTTCCCTATTTATATTCAAATATCTGAGGTCTGTCTCCATCTAGGGATGTGATTACGAATCTTGTGGTAGATAAAAGAACATAGCTCATATGCATGTTTAATTAGCAGATAGGCTTTTATTGTGGACTTCACTTTCCACACTTGATCGGAAAACCTGTCTCATACCCTCAAATGGATTGCCGGCCATCGGAAAACATCAAAACTTTGCTGGAAAACATCTTTGGAAAACTTTATTAAGCATTATCATCATGAGCGCTGATGGCTTCTCCGTAGTGCTCGAAATTGGTGGAGATATTGTTGGAATTATAAGGTCAGATCAGAGAAGTAGGGGGATTAATGTATACAAGAAGTTAATGCACGCAACAGTATAAAATTTTGTCCACATTATGATGAGATGGATCACGTGAAAATGGATGAACGGTTGCTCTCTTGCAATGTCATCAAAAAAGTTTAGAAATATTTAGTTATTCTGTGCAGCTTCTATCTGGAATTAACAGGATTTGTGCATGATACCCTAGATTAGTGTTTTCTTTTGCTTCACGTAAATGTCGTAGCTTGCAAATATAGGCCTCTTGACTCAGGTTTCTTTAAAGATGTAATCTTTTCTTGTGACGACTGCTGAAATGCAAATTTTCTCTAGCATACGAATACATGTGTTTTCAAAAAGGCATCAAGGAAAGGTATCTCTGTGTTTTCAGTCTTTCAAATGGATGTTTGCCTTTTTTCTAAATCTTTCACGGCTTCGAAACACAACCTATATAAAAGTCTTAATAGCAATTAGACTTGTCGTCCATGCAAACTTGTAATCTTTTGACATTATAGCACGGATGTGTACAAGATTCTTTTAAGTCTCCACAATGAGCGGCTGTAGCGAGATTGTTAGCCATGTATTGCGTAAAGAAATTTTTTGGCACACTCATTTGTAGTTGTAAGGTAATAATTTCTTGGAAGTGTTGATTAATTAAAGCCAAGGGCATTTTTCCTTAGTATAGGAAAGCCAATAATGGCATGAATTTGGAGCTTGATCAAAGAGTTGGGATATATAAGCCGTTAATAGGTGCAGCTCGATCTTCTTCAAAAGCTCGTCTTTGATGGATGATACCGATTTTTTTTCCTTCAAAAAGTTTGTTGTCTCATCTTGAACAATTTTCTTCGACAATATTTTCTATACTAAGCCAGGTATAATACAAATCCCCAAAGCCACACTACAACCCTAGCTTCAATAATATTCTCAATCTGCTTCCATTACCTTCGTTTTATTCATGGAAGACCCCCTAAAAAACTATATTTTTCATATAGCTTTTTCAGGCCATCGGTTATAGTGTTCCAGCATGTGACTACCTATTCTTGTTATGGACATCTCAAACCATAGAATTGTGTGGCGTTGATGCTTTTCTTGGATATATATGTACTAACACTCAAAGATGTATTATTTAGGCTTATGTTTACGAAAACAGAATTTGCCCAAACAAAATAGGAATTTTCACTGAAGATTCTTTTCACTGTTTTCCCTAGCATCCAGATTCCAGAATGCAGTGAATCGTTCCAAAAAAAATTATGTTAATGTCTAACCTAGTGTTATTCGGAAATGCGTGAACGTTTCCAAGCTGTTCCTGATGAAACAAAATTTTCAGAAACCATCTTGGAAACTCAGGAAGGCTCCACATAAGTTTCGGAAACCTTTAACCGTCCCCGGAACTGCTTGCCATTTTCTGCACTAAAGAGGAAAAAATAAGATAATTTTATAAAATATTTGCAATTTTTTAAATCTTGTGTGGGCCCCACATAGCAAGGCAACCCTAAATATTAAAATATGTTATTACTAATATCAAATCTTAAGCATATGATGGAAAATATCAAATCATGTATTCCTTGCAAGTTGCTATATGGATTGCCTTGAGTGATCAGCGTTATGCCTGAGTGAATAATCATTCACTCATTTGCTCTTGCTGCTGTTAGAATGTGAACAGAGTTATCTGTGAATTCTAGAAGTTTTTGGTGAAAATCTGCAGATTGAGTGTAAATCTGAGCAATATTTAGTATTCTCAGACTAAATCTTAGGTGCAGCAACATACTATCTTTGTTTTCATTTTGACTTTGAAGTTTGAGACTTTTGAGTCTTCTGACATTATATGATATATTGATGCAATGGTTAATTGAATCTTGATATATGATATGATAATTGAAGTCTTCAACTTTTCATTTTGTTGAATTGCATATTTTGATGTTTTGATATATGATATGATACTTTTCAATTTTTCAATGAATTACATTTATGAATGTATGAAATTGAAATTTGAACTTTCATTTGATGCTATGTTTTATGATAATTCGATGAATGATCATTGATTTTCCATTTATAAATGTTACTATGTTGCTATGATGAATGTTACAATGTTATATAATTCATGAATATATTGGAAATTTCAGATTTCCCCAGCCACACACACACACACACACACATATATATATATAGCTGTCCCTTGACATCCCCTCCAAGAAAAAAAAAATGTTCCAGAAACCCGATTCCCTGTCCCCCATCCCGGAAACTCAGGGGTAACATAGGTCTAACCATTACTTCTATATGGGCTATTTGTGGTTAGTAAATGGAAATTTTTGTAGAAAATAATATTTCCAATAGTATCTTTCTTCATGTACATAAAGATAATTTAATACTAAAAAAACAACAGAATTTTAGTAAAATCAAAGTCGTTTTATGCCAAACAACACCTATCAAAATGTGACCAAAAAAATTTAAATTCTTTGCATTGCGAATTTCTAAGTTATATATCGAGAACAGCAGGTCATATCTTATAAATTTACAAGAAGCAAGGGCTTTCATGTCAATATCTGTTGACATTCAAAAGAGTGGAAACCAAAAGCATTGAAGCAGAAAGCATAATGGCGAGCAGGAAAATGAAGTGCACAGATTGTTCATAGGGAACATGGACATAGAGCTGGATAAACAGGACATCGATTTCTAAGGAGGAGAAGAGGAGAAGTACACACTGTGTGCACAGAATGATCCGAGTTGAGCACGACCATATACATTGCTTTACTTCCTTTTTTACCCTAAATTAAACTCTAAGATAGCCCACAATCACATTTCTGGAATTTCATTTGTTTTAATCAGGGATTGGGGAATGGGAATTGATTGTATAAATAGAGAAAGAAACGAATTCTGGCAACAGAGTGTAGACCTACCATTACCATTACCATTACCATTACCACATATTGAAATGGTATCCGCCTAGAGACATTTGACGATTCCAGGTCCAAATATTTTGAGCCTCCAATTGTTGCAACTGTTTGGATAATACAAAATTGTTGGAGGCCGCTGTGATTATATTTCTTTAATATCCAATTGTTTTTAGTTGTTAAGAAGTAATTTCTGTGCGGGATGGTTATTTTCCAATTGTTTTCAGCTGTTTAAGTGATGTGCACACAAGACATAGCTTCCTGAAAACCTCATGGCGTCATACTCAAATCTTTCAATGTTAATGATGGCCACGCTGATAAGATGGGGTTGGGTCAAACACATATTTGTGGGTGCCCCAAAAATATGCGCTGCACACAATATTAGTAAAGTGGGGTCGCAACTGTTTTAGTTTTATATATTAACAATTAATTCAATATATTACTATAGTTCAGAGTAGAGCTTTTATCTTGAATAATATAATTAAAATAATAATTTTCTAAATATAAAAAATAATTATTACATTTTTTATAATATTGAAAATTGAAATGATTTAAAATTTTGTTTGAAATAAAAATTGATTTAAAAATTTACAAAAATAAATATATAGAATAACATCTTTTATAAGATTGAGATAAATGGTAAGTTAAATTAAGATATTTTTATTTAGGTGGTTCAATTAGGTTTAGCTAAGTTTAGGGATAGTGCTATTTGAATTTATAATATTATAATTAAAAATAAAAATATTTTAAGAAAAAATTATTTTTCATAAAAATATATATATGGTTTGATTGCATATGGAACCTTTAATAAGAAAACAATAGTGAAGGCTAAGAGCAAGTCCCCTGCTTAGCTTATTTTTGCTGGAAATAAGGGGTCAATAACAATATTACAAGCGTAAAGTAAACAAGACTAAACTTAAGTAACAAATGATTGGAAAGAGAGTAAGTAAATAAATAAAGATTACATAATTAAGCAATAACTAAACTCATATTAAAACAAAGATGAACCAAATAAACAAAAGCAATAGTTAAATTCATATTAAATTGCCTTAATCAACTGAAACCCAATCTCCTCTGAGGATTCTTATGCTTCAATTTAAATGTTTCTTTCTCCTCCTATGAGGATTCCTTATATATCATTTTACTTCTAAATCTAAAAACACAACATATTTGTGAAAGTGGCTTACAGTGCGTTATTGATTTATTCAGGTCATCATTTAGTGTATTACAGTGACTTTCTTTTCAAGCTTTGTCTTCTTCCCCATGAATAAGAATTTAATCTTCACTTTAAGAGATTCTTAATTACCTACATAATAGTAATAAATTTGTATCAGATATACATCATTTTTCATTTTTTTACCATTTTGTTTGTAGCCATTATTTTCTCCTTCTGTGAGGATTCTTATGCTTCAATTTTTTAAGTCAAACTCATTGACTTAAAAAGTTGAATCCTCATAGCAATATCACAATTTCACTTGCTCTCTACTTATAAATATAGATTGTTAAACATTCATATATACATACATAAGCACATACATATATATAATTTTTTTTTTACATATTATATAAATTATTGATTATTTTAATTTAGAAACGTGTTTTCACACAATACATCACTCTATATATTCCTAAACTAAATTATGAGGAGAAACTAGTGAGATATTTCTTGCACATATCAAATTATTCTCTCATAAATTAAGTTATATATAGCTTCTTATCCGCTTGCACCTTATTTTGGTGCAAGCGCTAGTATTAATAATTCTTAGAATTGGAATTTTTAAATTTAAATTTATGTCATTTTTTTCATTAATGTCTTATATTATTATTAGGTATTTATAAGTGGAGTGATCATAAAATATTGATGAAGAGTTCAATTTAAAAATAGCTAAGATTTAATTTTAGGAAGTGTGAAAAATTCAAATATAATAAAATAGTACTTTCCCCTCCTTATCAAAATGTGAATTAAGGATAACATGTTTTGATATGGTGTCACTATTTAAACATTTTTCTTGTTGTTATTATATCTTATATATTGTTGTATTCTCGCCTCTCTTTTAATTTTTTTTTGAATTGATATATATTTTGATATTATAAAAATATTTCTTTTATAGATTATAATTAATATTTAATTATTTAATTAGTTGACATTCTCTCTACTATTTAATTAATTCCCAAACTCCCTTGATGCTTAAAACAATATGTCATGAGGGAATAACAACTTTGGATGATTTAGATGTTAGTTCTAATAAGTCTTGGTCAATTGATAACATGTGTGACAATGACAATGATATGATAATACAATCAAATGAATATGAATTAAGTCCTAGCCCTTTGATGACGGTTGTTTGATAACAACTTGATAGACTCAAAGGGGATTCCTTTTGACTGTGAACTAAAAAATAACAGTTACCCTAAACTACTTCAATCCCCTAATTAGGGAACTAGACACTTTGGGGAACAAAGAAACAAGGTCGACATTGAAGAAGTCAAATAGAAAATATAAACTATCAATAGAACTAATAGTACACAATAGCTAGGGAAAAAAGGAAAAGGTAATGGTTTCTTAGACTGTATTGATAGACTTATCCATGATTAAGTGCATTAGTTGGAATATAAGGGGACCTGAGTCTCCAGGTAGAAAGTATATTTTGAGGGCTCTATGCAATCAAACCAAGAATCTTGATTTCCTACTGATGCAAGAAGTTAAGCTTGTGGGCTTCCAAATCAATAACAATTTGAGATTTATTTGGAAAGACTATTGCTTGCCATACCAAACATGAAAGAAGGAAAGATGACATTGTCATCCTTGCTAGTAACAGATTGGTAAAAGACAAAAAGAGAACTTGGTATTCCCATTGCAACATATATTGATGGATAAAGGTTGAAAGAGACAATATTAAATTTGGGATATGTTTTATAAATGCTTCTAATGCTTACAAATAAAAAAATATAGCTGTGGCAATGGATGGTGACAACTCTCCCCAACATTCCTTGGATTATTGTTGGGAATTTCAATATTATTGAGAATGAAAAAGACAAGGTAGGAGATAACCTCTGGGCTTGGAAAAGAAATGAACAATTCCTTTGAAATAGAATGAAAAAACTAAAGTAAGTGTATTTGATTTACATGGTGTAACTGTAGACACTAAAAATTGTCCTATCGCCTATGGATGATATTTGTACTAATTTTCTTCTTAATTAATTGAATAATTTTAATTATTCAAGTAATTTGTCTCTCTCTTCCAATTCAAATTTCAAAACAACATTTCCCTTCAATTTCACATAATTAAATAATTTTAGTTATTTAAATAGCTAATTATTCTTTTAAAATTAATTAAATGTTTTTTATTGTTTAATTGATTCTTTTTCTCAAAATTTAATTAAATAAGAATAATTATTTAATTGAATTAATTCTTCTCATTCTTTTCACCATAATTAAATTATTATTTTAATTATTTAATTTACTAATTATGTTTATTTAATTTTTTCATTTTCCCAAAGCTAACTGATTCTTCTGAATATAAATTAAACAATTATTTTATTTATTTCCCTCATGCACAATTAAATAATTTTTAAAT
The DNA here is from genome assembly GCA_018584345.1 of Thuja plicata. Taxonomy (NCBI): domain Eukaryota; kingdom Viridiplantae; phylum Streptophyta; class Pinopsida; order Cupressales; family Cupressaceae; genus Thuja; species Thuja plicata. The sequence continues at coordinate 2,191,785 of MU226563.1, forward strand.
TATTTAATGTTAATTTATTCCTCTAGTTCCACCTCCCCATCTATCTATTTATCTTTCAATCACTCCACTTGACTAATCAATCAATCCTAGCCATTCATTCCCATAGCAAATTTGAGAGCCTACTATGGTGAAATTATGTGCATTTGATTTACATTAATTAATTATCTAATCTCTCTTGTTAGTTGTAGAATCTTGTGCATTGAGATTTGATATTTTATTGTTGGATCCTCTAATCTTCTTACATGTTATTGATTTCACACTTTACCCTATTACATTTGGTGAACCCAACATGAAGACATTGATTTTACTATTTTTTGGAGTGTGTTTTTAGTTTTTGCAAACAGATTCTTTTGACGCAGTCATCGTAATGTCCCAAATTTTTAAGTGACAATTAATTAAATTATTTTTTATTAAGTTGTCGAGAATGTTGTAAGAGTTGAAGGAGAGGTTTATTTAGATCATGTTGAGATATTGTTTGATTTGAAGAATTTGTTTGGTGCATTTGCATTAGGTGGTTTCTGGAGACAAAACCTTCAGAAATTGACAGAAGGGTTGGATGAAAACTTGGTTCTTCAATAAGTTAGATTCATGATAAAGTCTACATTAGGCAAAATTGAGTAAGAAAGTACTCCAATTTTAATGTTTTATATTTAAGTTGATAGGCTTTTCATTGTGGGCATTGCTCATTGACGGAAAATTGTTTGATAGATAGAAAATTATCTTATACTGGAAATTGCAGTTAGAATTTTTTTTAATAAGGTGAGGAATCATCTGATATGGGAAAAGTCTAATACAAAAAATTTCTTTCATGCCCTAAAATATATTCACCGCATTAAGGGCCCGTTTGTTTCACGAAATTGGACTGGAATTGGCATTATCTAATTCCGAATAATGTCAATTCCATGTTTGTGTCCATCTTACAAAATTGGAATTGGAATTTTTAAATTCCAATTTTGCCCCAAAATGGGCATATGCATCTTCCACCTAAATAGGTGGAATTGGAATTGGCTATTCCAATTCCAATTTTTATAAAACCAAATTTAAGCTTTACACATGTGTGTGTGTGTGTGTGTGTGTGTGTACACACATGTGTATATACATGTGTGTATATACATATGTGTATATATACACACATGTGTATATATCTCCATACATGTGTGTATATGTATGTATATACACACACATGTGTCTATATAAACACACACACACACACATGTATATGTGTGTAAATATACACAAATGTGTGTGTATGTGTGTATACACATAGATGTGTGTATGTGTATACACATACACACACACACAGATATATATGTGTGTGTGTGTGTGTGTTTATGTATATACATGTGTGTGTGTATATATATATACATGTATGTATATACAAATGTGTGTATATGTATGTATATGTGTATATATACACACACACATATGTGTATATACACATACATATGTGTGTGTATGTGGATGTGTATATATACACAAATGTGTGTGTGTGTATATAAACATATACATTTATATATATATGTGTATATACATGTGTGTATATATACATGTGTATATGTATACCCACACATGTGTGTATGTGTATATATGTGTATACATACATGTGTGTATATATACACATATGTGTATGTGTATATATACACACATATTGTTGGCAACTAATCAACTTTGTGTAAATGTGATTTACTTTTTGGTTTTAATTTATGGCAACACAT
>MU226563.1:2193720-2229457 GCA_018584345.1 Thuja plicata
CATACATGTGTGTATATATACACATATGTGTATGTGTATATATACACACATATTGTTGGCAACTAATCAACTTTGTGTAAATGTGATTTACTTTTTGGTTTTAATTTATGGCAACACATCTGGGTTTTAGACCGATTCTAGAAAAGATGAGTTTTGGTGATTCAGAAATTGACTAAGTGTAAAAGCAGAGACACAAAAGTGTTTTGGATGCCGAAGATCGTGATTGATGATTTAGGGCAAGCGAGCTTAGAGGAAGATAGTATGGGGTATGTATGACCTCCAGCTAAGATCAATTTTGTTTTAGTTGAGTCTACGGTGAGTTAGACAGAATTGAAGTCAGACAGACTGTAGCAGAACAATGAAATAAAGCAGTTTGACAGTAGCCAAGATTGAGGGAGTATTGACTATGCAAGAGCGCTGAGTATGCATTTAGTGTTTACTATATTAAATATATTTTGTATTGAAGGTCGACTTATTAATATTTGTAATATTCATATTGTGAGCCGACTTTGTAAAGTTGTGAGATATATATGTAAGATCTTTTTGATAAAGATAGATGAGTGATGAGTTGGACAGTTGGGTAAGTTATTGAGTGAATAGCAGAGTAGAGAATGACATAAATCACTGAAGAATATTAAAGGAACTATCTAAGCACCAATGTTTCTTGTTTTTGTTCATGACTAAGAACACTTCGTAACCTGAATTATATTGTAAGAGTTGTAAGCTCAGTTGGCCCCTAACAGGGTGTTGTGAACATTTAACAGGGTTGTTATTTCTTTAACAAGGAAATGTGCTATGTAATATTCATCTCCTAACAGGGCTAGGTCTCCTTACAGGGACATTATACTTTAGTACATGCTTGTGGGTACCATCCCCACCAGGGTTTTCCCTTGTCTAGGGTTTCCTTGAAAACAAATTATGGTGTTATGATATTGTGTCATTTTCTTATGTTCTTTTCTTTACTGTAAGTTTATGGTTGATATTTAAATGGTTGAAGAATTTATTTAAGTGTTATAATACTTATTCACCCCCCTCTCAGTATTATCCAATCCTAACAATTGGTATCAGATCTTTTGGCCCTTGGAGAGAAAGTCTAACAGCTTGAGGGAGATCAGAATGGATTTGGACAGTTTGCAAGAAAACTTTGTTGCTGCACTTGAAGACCTTGATAAAGAAAAAGCAAAGAATGGAGAGTTGAGATTCAACATGCGAAGAGCCCAGAAATTCATAAAGAAACTCAAAGATCAACTTGAGCTTTCCATAAATCAAAGACAAGATCTTGTGGTTCAGATAAAAGAGGATTTAGATGAAGACCGTTTAGATCAGGTGAAGCAACTAAAAGAAGAGAATGAAACTTTGAAACTTGAAAATGAGACTATGGCTAAAGAAATACATGTACATAAGGATGCTAAGAAAAAAGTTGAAGAAGCTTTGAACAGTGCATTAGATCAAATGAAGAATGAGGCTGACAAATACAAGAACAGGTATCTGGAAATGGAGAAATACAATCAGATTATAAAAGGTGTACTTGTTGAAGCAAAGAAACACATTGAGAAACTTCACACCAACAATGATTTGATTGATGATCAGAGAGACAAACAGAAACCTAAAGGTGATATGACTGGTATTGGCTTCAATGAAGCTGAATATTCAAAGAATCAGGAAGAGAAATCAAATGATAAGACTGATGTCGAGAAACCTTCTTTTGAAGAACCTAAAGAAAAGATCAGACCCTTCAGAGGTAGATGCTTTGGCTGCAACAGATTTGGACACGTGAAGAGAGACTGCAGAGGTAATGCCCCTTTTAGAATTTTTTTTTGGCTATTGTTTTAACTGTAATGGATATGGGCACAAGAAAACGTAATACATAAAACCTAATCAATCAGGATATAAACAAGACAATGGAAGATAATCTACAGTGAAACCTTCATGCTACAAATGTAATAACATTGGACACATTGTGAAATACTGTAAGTTGCAAGTTAATCAGGAAAGAAGACCTCCTATATGTTACAAATGCAATAATCCAGGACATATAGAGAAATTTTGCAAGTATAATGGATCAGACAACGGAAGAGTACCACCTCCTATGAATTCACAGAAGAATGGAAATGATATTGGTAAGAGTGTTACAGATTTGAAGAGTGATTTTGAAAGTTGTTTTAAGAAGGAAGGAGATAGCAACAATGGTAAGATATGGAAGATCAAAGAAACTAGTAAGACATCAGTTCAGGGAGAGTCAGTAGAGGCTACTGGATCTTCGCTTGATGGTAGCAAGATAGAATCGACCTAATTGGCCGATCATGGCCTTAGTGGGAGCATTGGATACACACATCAAAATATATCCTACCCTGAAATTCATGGATTAAGCTTGAGAAAGCTTGGGTATAAGCTTGGCCGACATCATGAAGTATACATCTAAGAGTGCAACATCAGCTGACACATGTATCTTGTTTGCGAGATCTAATAGTTGACTAGATAGTTTTAAGTAAAAGTGAAATTCATAACTTAAACTTGTATAAAGCACCACTTGATAACCTATCTCTTTACCATTTGATGAAGAGAGGGCTAAGGAAATCAAAGAGCAAAGAAGTTCAGATTATTCTACATTGGTCGTGTGTAATCAATTGAAGGATAAACTCATAATTCAGCGAAAGAAAGGTATTTACATCATCTAGCCTAGACCTAGGTATAAGTTACAAATAGACCTAGGTATAAGTTCAAGAAACATCCATTCAAATCATGTGAAGAGGATCCAGATGGAGCATTTTCCCAAACCCCGTATGGTGTGTTACACGTAGAAGATATCAAGGCTTACATACATTGCAAATATGACATACTGGGAATTGATGATATATCAACTGAGATGGAACATATGACTGATAATGGAGTCATGAGAGAATAATACAAACATATTAATCAACTAAGCATAATGAAAATTCTGGATTTATGCAAATTCGATGAATATGAATGGTTCAAAATACTGTTAAGTAGGGTTCATGATCAGTTTATCTAGATTGGTGATCAAACTATGAAGATTTGTAGTGACCTAATCCATGAAATCACTAGATTAGTCAACACTAGAGTCATTCCTATTGCGGAGAAACATGTGAAGAAATAAGTTGAAACCCTAACTCATTCAAAATGGGACGGACAGGAAATGACAGTAAATGACATCTTTCATCAAGATGTAAGATTGATTGCAATGATACTTGGGTACAAGTTCTACTACATTAGCAGACCTAACTCAGTATTTGCTGGGGTAATCATGATGGCATGGAGAATGGTGAAGGAAAATGTACAGTATAATGTATGCAAAGTTCTGGCACAAAAATTCCTTGAGAATGTGAAGCTTGTGAAGAAGGACAGATCGAAAACCTTCAGATTTGGTTCATTACTAATGCATATGTTCATTCATATTGAGCACAAGTTCCCTGGCTTACATCCTAGTGGTTAGAAATCTAGAGTACCTACTGGCATATTGATTTCACAGAGCTACAAAAGACAGAATGCTACTTGGGTTGATGGTGAACTATTTGGTATGATCAAGATACTACAGAGACAGATGAAGACAAGATACAAAATACATGAAGACATTGTTGAGAAATACAAAGATACAATCTATTTCATGGTTGAACCTGATTGTGTGTGCTTTGAAGAAGTCATACCCAGGAAGAAATGGTGTTATCCCATGGGTCATGAAGTAAGTTCTGAAGTACTTACTATGAAAGTAGAACATGTCCTTTCATCAGAGATTGATACAACAAAGGAAAGATGGGGAAATTATGAAGAAAAGTAAGAAAGGTGAGAGAAGAACATACTAGAGGTCTAAGGAAGAGAAAGATTGAAAATCTTGTACATGAATGCAAAGTCAAAGCTGGATTGACAGAAGAGGAACTAAAAGAAGTCAAAAAGAAGATGGCAGAAAGATCACTTGGACCAGAAAGTGGAAGTACTATAGCCCCTCCCACTCATGAATTAATTATAGTAGATAGTCCACCACCTCCTCAATAGAAAACAACACAAGCTGAAAATATCACTTCTAGAGTTACAAGATCAAGCATACATACATCACCTAAAGAGTAGAGCACAACAGGAGAAGAGAAGAAAATAGAAAAACACATTTGGAAACCTGACCTGAAGATGCTAGAAAAGAGAGCATTAGAGCAAGGCAAATTGGTCACAATTGATAAATACTATAATAGGTATGAAGAAGCAGACAAGCTTAAAATTGAGGAAATTGTGATAGAGAACATACTTACTTTCAAGAAGACACTGTTAGAAATTGAAGGAAGCATACCCATAGACCTTTATGGGAGATTGGAAATAAGAAAACATGTTGCACAAATTGAAGATGATACAATCAAAAACCAAGAAATTGATAACATGCTTCCTGTGATATCAGTTCAAGAAAGGGACAAAATATACAAGGAACTAAAACCTCTACTAAGACCAACGTGAGATTATTGAAAATCATGGTGAGGAAATATGATGAAGTCACTGAGGAAACTCAGAAGGAACTAGAGAAGATACTAATGAGTACTAATTCTAACAAGCCCTCACCTCCTAAGACCACTTTGCCCACACAATTGGGAATGGGTGAGAAATCAAAAGCAACAGAGATAACTACTGAGAAGAGCGAAGTAGATCCACCACCGGATTTCTATGTTTATGGTGTAGCAGTAACTCTTGACACCTCCCAAGATGAAAATGATCCTTTTTCAGGGAATATAGATACTTCTGTGGCAGATGAGACAGAACAGAAGAAGGAAGAAGAGCAGAAGGAAGAAGAAAAGAAGATAGATCAGAAAGAGGATGAAAAAAAAGAGGTAAACACATCATCCATTTCATTGTTGGCAAGCAATGATGTAAATGTTGACGACATGGACTGCAGAAGTGAAGATCTTGGAAGATTCCTTTCAGGACATTTTGAAACTGGTGAGCAAGAACTAAAATTTGCTGTTGTATACACCTTTGTCATTGTTGTCAAAGGGGGAGATGAGAAGAAAAAAAAAAGATGTATATATAATAAAAATTATATAGGAGAAGAAAAGAAAAGAGAAAAGAAAAAGAAAGGAAGATTATAGAGGAGACAAATTTGTTGGAACACTTATTTATTTTTTTGTTAAGTGTTGCCATAAATGCCAAAGGGAGAGATTGTTGGCAAGTAATCAAATTTGTGTAAATGTGATTTACTTTTTGGTTGTCATTTATGGCAAGACATCTGGGTTTCAAACTGATTCCAGAAAAGATGAGTTTTGGTGATTCTGAAATCGACTAAGTGTAGAAGCAAAGACACAAAAGTGTTTTGGATGCCGAAGACCATGATCGATGATTTAGGGAAAGTGAGCTTAGAGGAAGATAGTATGGAGTTGTATGACCTCCATCAAAGATTGATTTTGTTTTGGTTGAGTCTGCGGTGAGTTAGACAGAATTGAAGTCAGACAGACTGCAACAGAACAACGAAACAAAGCAGTTTGACAGTAGCAAAGATTGAGGGAGTATGGCTTGGACTCCAGGCAATCGAAGTTGTATTTTGGTTGTTAATAACCTCCACATTGACTATGCAAGAGTGACGACTATGCATTTAGCATTTACTATATTAAATGTATTTTGTATTGAAGACTGACTTAGTAATATTTGTAATATTCATATTGTGAGCCGACTTTGTAAAGTTGTGAGATATATATGTAAGGTCTTTTTGATAAAGATAGATGAGTGATGAGTTGGACAGTTGGATAAATTATTGAGCAAATAGAAGATTAGAGAATGACAGATATCACTGAAGAACATTAAAGGAACTATCTAAGCACCAGTGTTGCTTGTTTTTGTTCATGAATAAGAACACTTTGTAACCTGAATTATATTGTAAGAGCTGTAAGCTCAGTTGGCCCCTAACAGGGTGTTGTGAACCTTTAACAGGGTTGTTATTCCTTTAACAAGGAAATGTGCTATGTAATATTCAGCTCCTAACAGGGATATGTCTCCTTACAGGGACATTATACTTTAGTGTATGCTTGTGGGTACCATCCCCACTGGGGTTTTCCCTTGGCCAGGGTTTCCTCAAAAACAAATTATGGTGTTATGAGTATTGTTTCATTTGCTTATGTTCTTTTCTTTACTGTAATTTTATGGTTGATATTTAAGTGGTTGAAGAATTTATTTAAGTGCTATAATACTGATTCACCCCCCTCTCTGTATTATCCAATCCTAACACATATGTGTATATGTGTGTGTATATACACATACACATATGTGTGTATATACACATATACACACATGTAAGAACTCATGATCGATCAGTGATTGTCAAATGAGCATGAAAAGCACGAGGGTATTGGATCCATTCTCATCTATGTTTCTACAATACAACGCTATATACAAATCATGAACATGAATTTCATCATATGGTGCAACTTATGAATTAATGTACTATTCTGAGGAAGATTATTTTCAGCAAATATTTAGTCTTTTTCATTTATTATTAATTTTTGCCCTGTTTGTGTTGCTTTATGGCTATTGGCTAGTGCCTGATAATAAGAATATACAAAAGAAATAAGTAATGTATCTATCTAATTCAAGATATGTGTATTTTCACTCCCTCTCAAACATTGTTAGAATAGTTTGTAAAGATAAGAACAGTTGATAAGATAGTGTAAGAAAATTTAATAGAAGAGAATTATATTTTAATAGGATCTTTTAAGTTTATTATGTGGGAGAAGGAATAATTTTTGTAATATTATCTTTACTCAATTAATGTGAAATTTATTTGAAATTAATAAATTTCAATAATATTATCATATTTATAAGGGGTATGTGCAGGATCATGGTATACCAAGCTATGGCCTTAAGTGACAATGAAAAATCAAAAAATTAGGGTTAGTCAACTTGACGTAAAAAGTTGAACATCTTATCAACCGTATGTGAAAAAGTTGTAAGAAGAGAATCTGTAGGAAATTGAATGTAGTTTCTAAACTACTAGCCCTTGTCTAAAAAAAAGTTAATCTAATTGTTCAATATTTTAGATTTCAATGCAGTAGTACGAAAATTTCAGGAAAAAGATAAAAAGTACGTGTATGTCTGACCACCTTAATCACAATCAAAAGATGATATATTTTCACAAGATTCTATATATAAGTAGTACTCATGCTCGGATGTGACGCATATTTTTGTGTAATTTTTTACCAAATAAATAATTAATTATGAATTTCTGCTACAACTTATTCAATTTAAAAAAAACTCACATGTTAGACCACCTTAACTAATTCTAAACTTTACAAAATTGCAAAAAAAAAATCTTATAGTAGGCAAAGCATAGAATGTGACGCATGTTTCGGATTTCAAAAAGGTTAAACCGTTTGAAAGTTATAGTTGTTTTTCAATCAGTCTATCAATTAGGACTTTAGAGACAACTCAATTAGAAATTAAGTAATAATTACTTACTAAACTCAAAATTTGACAACAATTATATTGATGGAAAGTTGATAATGTCTTTAAGAAACCCTTTTTTTTTCATCAATTTCGGGTGAAAAAAGGTCGTTAGCTACATGGTCGAAGTCTGGAGATCAGAGGAAATATGGCGAACACGCCGTTTGGGTTGACCATCCATGTTTGGCATTGCAAAGCAAAAACCCAAAGTAAATACCAAGCCTAATCATATATCTGATAATATCAGATATTCGATAATATTGGATATCCGATAAGTCCCTCCCAAATTCAACATTTCGATTTCCACACTCTTTTCAATTTTATGATTTTAGGTTTTTTTCAATTTTATCATTTTATATAAATTTCATATTTTTTTAGTATTATTATTAGATGGTAATAACACTAGTATTATATAATTATTTAAATATTAGTAATATTTTATATAAATTAGTATTATATTATTATTATTTATTTCTCTATTGTATAATAGTATAATATTAGTATTAATTATTTATTAATATTTATATTATAACAATAATACCTAGAAGAGAGAGAGAGAGAGAGAGTTGGTGATTCGCTTTAGCATCACCTCAGAACTTGCACTTTCTTGGAAGTAAAACTATTAGTTTTGCTGCTTAATCTATACCATAGATCTTTACCTTAAATTTTCCCATGCGTAGATCTTGTAACCAACTTCTTCATCATCCTTGGAATCTTCCAGATCACTATGGCTCACCATTAAATGTGTTCTTATTCTTGTTTCTAACATTTGTTCCGCTCGGCAACTAACTCTTGGTTCGGTAACTAACATGCACTACTATGTGCCTCAATGTCTCGGTATCTTGACCGACTTACACAACCCTTTACTAAAAGACTTCTTTCAGCTCGGTAACTTAACTATTTAGCTTACTGACTTCACCAATCTTCTCTACTGACTTGATAAAGTAGAAAACAATTATCTCAATATGAACTTATCATTGTTTGATCTTTATTAACTGCCCAATTAAATCAACTCCAAAAGATATGAAAATTAAATATGAACCAGAAATCAACTACTTGAAATCAATGACAAAATAACAAATAATCCAATCCTTTCTACAATCTTGTAAATAACAACTAATATTGGTCTTCATCATCATCTCCATCAGTTGAGTAACATTTGGTTCCTATGATCAGTTTTGGTTCAGTTGATCATTTTCATGATGTCTTATAAATATTCAGTAGTGAAGGATATTGGGCTATGCAGACAGAGAGGGTAATGTTACCAATTTTTATATCGCAGCTCAAATTGGTAGAGTTGGTTATGTATGTTCAATTGTTATAAAGGTAATTTTTTTGTTTCATTATTAAGCGCATAAATAAAAGGAAAGAACGTCAAACAAAAGGAATTAAATGCTAATAAAAGAAAAATTTTATTGATATGCAAGTATGATTATATCTTAATATTATAAGCATACTTTGTAATTTGAGTTATTTTATTACATATGATCCACACAAGTCGTGGAATTGACTTAGAAAAACAAGATGCAAAAGAAATATATAGGTATAGAAGTCAAAGACAAGAAAGAAGGGGGAGATCTATCATTGCCTATTAATGGTGGATTGTACTTGAATCTGTATTTGTTGGTTGAAGAGTGGGTCTCATGTCCTCGATGCACCTATGAGAAACATGAAAGGATGTCAGTCACAGAGAGGGAGCAATGGAGAATCTATCCCTATCCATTGTAGCAAAATTCTATGCTAGTACATTGCAGTTACATCAAATCAATCTGGAATGAATTTGAAGATGAGTGCAAAAAGAGCTATCAAAGGCAATTTAGTTATCTTTTCATCTGCATTGTGTTAGTGCTATGATTGGATTATGTCATCTCCATTACATAGATTAAATATAAGAAACTATGTTATGTTGTTACAATAAACATGGACAACTATAATCATTTCTCTATATGACTATTCTTTTTGCAATAGATATTATCCTTTTTATACAAAATTGGTGTCTTAGTACTGATATTTTGAGCACTATTCTTCACCATGCATGATATTCAAGGACACTCTTCTCACAATGATAATGTCTCTATGTATAGCACTATAACTATAATTTCATGCTATCTTTTCTTTTTATATTTGAAACTAATATGAAAAAAAACTTGAGCGTTTTGCTCATATGTGTCATGGTTTTATGGAAACATTTAAAAAAAAACTGCCAAAAATATGTACCCTTTGCATGTCTATTGGATTTGTGGCTCATTCGTTGATATTCATGGAAGATGTGAATTACAACGTTGTTATCTTTCACACATAAATTGGGACACTCTGTAGTAGTTTTGGATTTCCATATAATTTGATGTTCCATGTTGTGACTACGAGAACCCTTTGTAAATCTAGAAATCTCAAACTCTTCTATTTCAGCTCCAAATTGATTTGATTAAAAAATATTCATCATTGTTCTTGAAATATGGAATATTGTTGTCCCTTGAAGTTGTGGCATTGTGTTTTTTGTCTTGATGTTTGTCCTAGTGACATTACTGTTAAGAAACTTATACCTTCCCTACTCCTTTATGCTCATGGTATTAGCACCCAAAATCTTATCTCTCATTTTCAATGTGTATGTTATCTAATTGTAGATTGAAAGATCTTTCCTTGTATCCAATGTTGTACCTTGGACTAAACTTTTTTGTTGTTGATTGAAAATATTACCTTAGGTCTTAAACCATTTTCCTTTTGATTCTACTTATTCTAACTGCTTTCGATCTTCATTTACACATGAAATACTGCTGCAAACATCAATGGGCTCCACATATTTTTTCATTATTGTCATAAATGCTCATCATGTATCATTGGTTATCCTCATATGACTTATATTGGCTTGAATATTCATTATATGATTTGAAATCATAGACTTACTATTAGAAGTCTACTACACTGATGCTTTTCATTGTTATTTAATTGTTCTGCCCTGTTATGATCTTTCACCTTTGATAACAATATGATCATTGATGATTGTTTTCCAAGATTGGACAACAATAACATCTATCAATATCATTTTTTTGCAACATATACCATTACTTGTGATCTCTCAATAGTCTCTAACTTTATTTTTGACATCCTTGACTAATGACATAAAGAACTAAAACTCTTAAAGCCTTAAATATACTCTTATAAGGATAGTTACAACTTTGATTTGAGACATGTATAGTGAATGCAGATGTACTTTACCATAATTTTTGTTCCACAATAATATGTACTTGATTATGCACCATGACACTTGTTCATTTATTTTGTGATACACTTACTGAATTGTCTCATTTTCACTATGTCTGAGCTGATGAACTCTAATTTCTGCATAACCATGATACCACTTGAGTGTCCATGAATAATGATTTTTCCATGATGTACAAAAGAAATCTCCCTATTTAGTGAAATATACCCTATGCATAATTTTTTCATTAATTGCAATTTAGGAACAACAAGAATAATTTTACCTTTAGATATGTATCTTCATTCTGTGCTATTCTTCATGCAAGGATAATGTATACCCCTATGCTTAATGACCATCTGACAATATACTCATATTTAGGACAAATATCTTGTACTTTGTACCTACACAATGAAACAAACTTGTCAGTTTAAAAACACGTGTTTTCACAACCTCACCAAAACTTGCATTTATAATAAACTCAAGATAGAGATTTAATCCTCATAGCCCATAATCAATAACCAGATGTAAAGAAGGTTTTAATCTTATATAAATAATAAAAAGGGAAAGAAAATTCCACAATTTTTTTAATCACTAGAAAACATGTAAACACAACTCAACACTTGAACACACAAAATGAGAAGGAAGCTCCAATCTGTATATCAACTCTAAAGAGTCAAAATGTGGTACAAACTTTGAAAAAATGGCTCCAATACAATAATTCTCTATTATTCAAGGTGAAAAACAAGCAAAAAGATGAAGTCCCCTAGAAAATGAGCCCAAAAGATAAGATATAGACCCAAAACAATAATGAGTCGAATAGAACAGAAAACCCTAAAAAAAAAGGATCAAACTACAAGAAACTAAAGTATCATTGAGCCAAGAACTCCCTCAAGCCATGTGTAAATGAAAATCAACTCAAAATCCCTCAAGATGATCATGAAAACATGAAAAATCAATGGGGGATATAATGGAGGGCTCCTCCAAAATATGATCTCAATTGTATGCATCATGTAGATAAGTGCTCGAAATAATCCCTTTGACTGGGTAACTGAAAATCCACTCAATTGCATCTCCAACAATCCCATGAAGTACATAAAACTCTTCACTACCTCCCAAATTTCATGCAAAGATAAAAACCCTCCAACCACTATAAAATGGAACTCTAGTGCCAACTAAACACAAAAAAATACCTCCTCCCCTTTCCTTTATGGATATGTAGAAAATAGCTCCCCTTGCTAGTAAAACTCCATGCAAAAATAGAATGCCTTCTCTTGCCCCAAAAGAACTCCAAGTCTTCGCTACTACAACTCCTAAAAATAATACTTACGGTGTGATGAAATAAGATAATATTTGGATTTTATTAGAAATAATAATATTAATTTATAACCTCATAACATAAATAAATATAAATTTTAAATAATATTCATTATGTTATGAAATATAGAGGAGCTTCATAATCAGATGAAGAAGACATTGACATGAAAGTTCTCCCGAGAGTCTTCAATGAAGGAAATTTAGTGTTAAAATGGGATATGTTGAAGAGTAGGCATGTAAAGCACACTAAGTTTGATGTCATTCGGAGAGGGCCATTTCTGATTTCAGGATGTAACACACACAACGCTTTTCAAGTTTCCAACCTTGAAGGAGAATAATTTCCTATCATAGTAAATGCGATACACCTCAAGCACTTCTTTTGAGCTATTTTTAGTTTTCAGAAATAAGTGCTTCTACACATAGTTAGTTGTGTTTAGTTAGTTGTAGTTAGTTTGTTTTTCAGTGTGTTAGAGAAATAGGGAAAAAATTGTTTGAATTCGCAAGGAGAAGGGGCATAACATTTTCTTGGTTTTCTGCGTATGGTGATTGTTTCAATGATCCTATAAATTTCACTTAACTTAGATGTTTATGGTAAGAGCTGCCAACATGAGTGGATAGCCGGATATATCTCGATCCTAGTTATGTGTAAACTACAGTGAGGTTGAACCAATTTACTTGTCTATTTCTAAATCAGATTCTCAGTAAGGTGTATGACACATTATGTACCCAAGGATATGAATAGTGAAGGTCATTGCGGGTCACATATCTTACATTACACTTGAACAAAACCTGATTATTAAAAGCAAAAGGAGATAACTAACTTGTTATCCTGGCCTCTATGCCTTGATACTTAGGTTTATTTCTGACATTGCATCCAATACACATAGTATTCATACTTTCATGATACCAGTGGGTATTAGTGACAATTTTACTATCATATGATGTCCGTTACAAAAATGCCCAATGATGATAAAATGCTACAATGTATACAAATCAGTGACAATCCTAAGAGTCTACATGTAGATGCATTTAGAGATTTCATGATTCATTTTTAAGAACAACATAAAGGACTTGAGTTCAAAATGATTTCCTGGTTCATCCGAAACCCAAGTAAATTACACAATCTATATTACTGATATCAATTTTGTTGCATAGCCATGCCATACATTCTGCATTCATAAATGAGAAAGAGAAATACAAAAACAAAGAATTCAAGCATTGCATCTATTTTTACATCCTAAGTACATCCATTCATATATCCGCATAAAGAAAATCCCCAAAACATACATTTGCATATTCACTTAGAATCATTTGGTACACATTTATATATCAGTATTAAATCAAAGAGCATCAATGATATCATCACATGAATCTAATATAAACTCATCAAGAGACCAAAAACATAATCACATGTGCATCAATCTAAACATCTATCAAAGAAAAGAGACCCAATGAACATATCAAGATTAGGAACAACTATCTCAGATATATCAATGATAGAACAAATAAAAAATGTACAAAAGAGTTAGAATATCAGTGTGTAATAGATATCAAGTATCAAGAGTCTGTAGTACAATCGATGATCACAATAGTATCAATATTTATAAAATGTCTCAAAATATCACAAGTACAAAATCAGGTTTGATTGCCAACCTCTCCCTAATCAGGAGGAGGAGGTGGTGGTGCAAGATGAACTGGTGGAGGCATCACTCCCTCAAAATGTTGTGCTACTCGAGAATAAGAAGGATCTCTCTGTCCCTCTGGAACTGTAGCATAATAAAAACCAAAATAGTACATAACTCTCTGAACCTGATGTGTCGCTATACAAGCCTGTGTATCTCGCTCTGCTCTCAAGCGCTCAAGATGACTATCTTTGTCCACCAGTAAAGCCTCTAATGTGGTGACCCTAGCCCTAAGCTTCTCATGCTCTCGCTGGCACTGAGATAAACTATCACCATCCCTACCAGAACCTCTACTTGTATCTATATGGATCCTATCCACTAGGTACCTACCCTGGGGTCTCTGCTGCTGTCTCTACTACTCTCTAGTAAGAAATGGACCAAGATCTCTCCGTAGAGGCGCGAACCTAAAATGAGTCTACCTTTCTTCTCTGCTACCACTGGCACCCACTGCACCTCCACCCATGTGATCCCCACCATTATCTCCATCATCCAGACCATGGCCTCTATCCGAAGGAGGGTACCTACCATCTCTCCCTCCATCCCTCCCTCCATCTCTCCCTCCATATCTTCCCCCCCCTCTCCATTCTCTTTGGGCTCCGCCTCTGCATCTCACTAGTCTGTCATATGCGGGATAATAATCTAAAGGATCCTCTATGTGAGGAAATGCCTCATCAGGAGCTGTGAATCTAGGGAATTGATACTCTAACATATGTGCGAGGTACCCATCAGAACAACCTGCATCAATAACCTCTGGAAGAATATCCCACCCAACTGCAACCATCTAACTAATAGCCCACTGAGTGGTCTCATATACCAACCGGGCTCCCCAAAGTGTCTCCTCATCACAGATCTGGGCATATAATGACATATACTGACATCTTCCCTATATGCATCCATACTGTCTCAACAGATGTGTAACCAGAAACCGCTCTACAATGTATCGGGTCCACCCAATCAAGTAACTTCACTGAAAGAAATATGGCATATGCTGCCTATCTGAAGCCCACTCCTCACAATCAAGGTATAGTCACCAAATCACAACAGTCTTATCATCAAAAAATCTGCGCCAGTACTCTACCTTGCCTAGATGGGGTTGCTGAATCAATCCAGAATAAATATACACATAAGGCTGTCGAACATCTTATTTCCTATCTACAATCGGTCGTGTCACATGGATATGCTCCCAAGCCCAGATCTGCAAAACTAAAATCCCTATAGTCATACAACAATAATACTGATATACTATCTCATGCAGCTCTTGATATATGTGCGCTAAAATACAACTACCCCATGCGAATCTGCGGGATGATCCAATCATCTGCTCTAGAGTGTCTACCCAGCTGCACATAAAACCATGTTGTCCTCTATCAGGCATGAGGATACCTCCAATCAATCTGGATAGATATACAGGTAACCAATCGTAATGATCGCATATGTGATTCCATGTCAAATACCGATGCACTATGGTTTGATCTCCAAATAATCTCTGAGCCGACGCAATGGCTACAATAGAATGAGACTAAAACTGTACCTCCTGACCCATCACTAGAATTCATAATATGTGCCACACATCGTCAGGTGTGACTATCATCTCACCGGTCGGGAGATGAAAGGTGTTGTGCTCCAAATACCATCTCTCGGAAGTGCAGTCAACAACCCCCAATTTACCCTGATATCAGGTAAATCTATAAGTGCAACTAATCCACCCCAAGCTATGATCTGTAGCTTAGCATCTGTCAACAATCGTGATAAAGTAAGGACCCGACCTAGATAGGGAACTCAAAATGAAACTACCTCAAAGTCAATCTGTCAACAAAAAGGACATACAAGTTCAATTCAGTATTCTCACTAAGGCAACTATGTAGAAAAGCTATCAGATAAGTATTTTTGGCCTTCAAAAGGAGAAAAATAGAAAAAACCTAACTCCTAAACTAGAAATGACTCTGTTTTTACAGGGTGCGATCCTTTAAACAGGATGCAATATGAGATTTTTAGGATGCGACACAAGATTTTTGGGATGCGATTGGGCATATAGGAAATGATCATGTTTTAATAGGATGCGACACGGGCCGTGAGGTACGATACTATTTCCACAGGATGCGAAAAACTTCAAAGGCTAATGAAATTTACCCTATGCGATGACAAACTACCTAATAGGGTGCGATCACAATTTTACGGGATGCAACATGAGATTTTTGGGGAAAATGGGATGCGACGTGGGATTAACCGGACGTGATCCCATACACAGGGTGTGACGCAAAATTCAAAGCTACACAACTCTTGCAAAAATGGACAAAATGAAAAATAGAAAACATGGAAAGGTAGGTTTTGAGGTACTCACTAGTGGTGCATAATCAGTCGGGTGCTGATGTTGATGGGCAAGCTCAAATCAATGTTTCTCCATGGGGACCACCATCTTCTCTATAGATCTCTGAATTTACTAAAGACAAAAGTGAAAATGAATGGGTAAAAAATAAGTTTTGGGATATATATTGACCTTTTTGAGCTATTTAGGAGCTCTAGAACTCCTCCCAGACTATCAAAATTCAATTTTGTTCTTCTCTGATCTATTGAGGATGAAAACAAATGCGCAAATGATGTTTTCAATAGCACAATACACATTTTGTGACAGCTTCCCAAAAATGTAGAATTGTTATACATGTTTCGAAAATGATTGGAAGGCTTTACGCAATCAGTTTTTTGGGATCTCTATCATAAAATTACACATTATTCATCAAAATCTTGGTCATACATCATTTTATCAGACTCAAAAATCACATTTTCACGTAGTTAAATTGGTAAAATTGTGTTTTCTCTTAACAGACCTTCACTTCTCTATTTCTTCTAAATTGATTCTTTCTCGATCCAATCGATCACTTTAAGTGATATATCATTATAAAGAGGGATTTTATTCTTTTTCCCTCAATTTCATTCCTGAGGGGGCATGATCACACTTAAATCATTCAAATTATTTCTTAAAAAGTATTAAAATGACTTCATCATCAAAAGACTAGGGGCATGGCAGTTTCCTTCGATCAAGTTGGAACTATTGGACAGAAGGCTTCGATTCTCACAAGCTAGATATCTATGTCTACATATTCTCAAATATTTATTAAACTCTTGGAAGCTTCATACTGACTTTCATTCGATCAACTTCGGAATCAGTATTATCAATTCTCGTTCAATCAAGTTTAGAATTGATACCTCAGAGCTCCTAGCAGCTTTGTACTGACCTTCATTTGATGAAGTTTGGTGTCAGTATTATCAATTCTCATTCAATCAAGTTCAGAATTGGTATCTTTAAGATATTTTTTTTATTGACCTTTTTCTGATCAAGTTCAAATTCAATACTATCAGTCTTAGTTCAATCAAGTGTGAGACTGATCTCATCAGACATTTCATTCAATCAAGGGCAGAATTCTCAAACTTTCTGAAGTCAACATCAAACTTTCTTTGAATCAATGCGCCGCTCACACATCAAATCAAAGAGGGGCAAATGTAACCACCCTAATTTGGTCTACTCTAACCATAGACCCTATTTGCACTAAGTGTGATCATACCCCTAATTATGTCAAGACAATTCTTCAATTAATTGACATAATTCATCTAAATCAAATTTAATCTCCTACGTGATCTTATCATTAAATTACATTAATTGCCTTAGCCAATTAAATTAAATCAAATCAATTAGATAAAAAAGAAACAAATACATGGCTAAAGTAATTAATTTAAAGGAATTAAATAAATCCTAATTACAACTCCTCACTTGCAAAAGGGAAAGTCAATTCCGTAGCCAATGAAATTTAAATCACTTGGATCACCTCACATGGATCACCAAAGATTCAATCTCCACCTCTCTTCAACTTTCAATCCTAACCTCTCATTCCTCAAATTCTTCTATAAATGGAATGAATTTTTGAGCTCAATGGGCCCCTAATTCCTTAATTGTTGAAAGCAATCTTATGCTGCTCATATTCTTAGAGATTTCTTATTGCATTTTATCTCTAGCATTTAGAATTTTTATAATCTTTCAATTGGAGCTCTAAAATGAACTTTGATTGATTTTAGCTTGCATTTAGATTAAATATTCCTTTCTAAGCATGATGTTGTCACTGATTTATGCATAATCTAAGGGCAATTATAACATATTTCATACTCTTCTTAGATAGGGAGCAATATGTCAATTTTGGTGATATATATACTTTTTCTTTGATATTTCATGTTATTTCACTAATGCAATGACATATTGAAGTGTTGTGTTGCATCTAGCAGATCCAAAAAATACACACATGATAGGAATGAGTGTACATCACATAGGGCATGAATCTTAATTCACTTTCCTACCTCATACACACTACTTCATGTCACCATCATTAACCCCAACAAATATTTCCAGTTAGTTTTCAATTGTGTGGTACAAGGAAATAAGGATAGAGTTGTCATAGTACACCATAGAGGCATAAATAAGATACCCATCATAGAAGGCATGGAATACAATTCACTACTCCATACCATAAGTATCATGTTCATGCGGGTATCATGTAATACAACAGTGTTGTTCAATTTTTTTTTTGAGTTAAGATTTTTGTTTTCAATTGGTTTGAGTTACTGGAACAATCAGTGTGGCATTAAGAAGACATCCATCATGTGAATTATAAGTTTAATCAGCTTCCTATTTCACATAATATACTTTTTCCTGATGCATCCTTAATGGTTACAATGTTAGAGTTTTATTTCAGTTGAGGTTTGTTTCAATTTTTGTTTTGGTTTTGAAGGGAGAATTCTAGTTCCTGAGTTTAGACTTATGTGCCGAATGGATCTCATAAGGAAAACTGGTCCTATCATGTTTACCAGGAAAAAAACCATTAGATGTTGCCATAAATGTTACCAATTTATTCTACATGGCTTAAATTGCCAAGTTATTTCACTTCATGTTTATTTTTTAAAGATACAAATTTCATGCACTCATGCTTGAATATAATAATTTATTTTATGGTTGTTATACAGATTCAGTTTATTATGCAATATGTGCTACTAAAGGAAAATTTAGTTTTCATTTAAAAAAGAAGTGAAAGTGCAAAATTAATATTTCTTATTCATTTGATAAGGCAAAATGATTTTCAAAGTCCTCATTTTCATTACAAAGAGGATTACAACTAAAAGTACATCAAATTACAAGACATGATTACATATGTTGTATATTCAATGAAAAAAAAAGAAAGGAAGGGCCCACACAAGCCATGGGATGGCTCATAAAAGCAAGAAAATGAACAAAGGAAGGCATAGAAGTCAAAGATAAGAGAAAGTTTGAGATTTTCCATTGCCTAATTTAATTGGTGGACTATGTTTGACTTGTGCTAGCTGGAAAAAGGGTTGAATTTTTCCCCTTGGTGCACCTACAAAATATTGAGGAAGTGATGTTAGTAACTGAGATTGAGCAATGAAGGAAAGAAAAATGTCTCTAAAAGGTGACTACTATACATACATACATCAATCATGATACAGTTACATCCAAATCAATCTGGAACAAGTCAGAAAGCAAAGGGAAGTGAGATGAATCACATGTTTTTACTAACAAGTTATTTCCATGTGCAGCTATAGGAATGAAGACATTGAGTTATTAAAGGGACATATCTCCATGATATGAAACACTTTGACTTAACATATATCGTAGTTGTAGATTCGGGTTGAAGACTATGATTTGTTCAAGAGACATGACACCATGTCATGAAATCTTCCAATTTAGTGAAAATTACAATTAGTGTTCATAAAGAGTAATATCAGATGGAAATCATGAAGGAAATAATTAGGAACTTCATGTTTTATAATGTGGTTGTTTCATGAGCATTTTCAGGTTCATTAATCAATAGACCAAGGATGTGGGGGGAAATGTGGCTCCCACGAGGGTTGAGCCCAATGTGATATACATGGTTATAGGATTAGAGAGTCAATTAGTGATAGCCTTCATGAAGGATCAACAAGAAAAGATAAGACATCATGAGGGAAGAGTTGAAGTCATGGTACATGTGAGTAAAGATAGAAAATTTCATTCATGATCAACATAAAGCTGCTATAGGTACATTCAACATGAGGAGCAATAAATCATCATTATATGGCTATAGATAAGAAGAAAATATATTATCAAAAGAAATAATTTCCCAATTAAGAGCTAATATCCAACATAGTAAGTATCATAACAAGCATTTATATGTGGTTGTAGATTCAATAAGTTGGGATACACTATGATAATAAAATGTTATGGAAATCATACATAGGAAAATACATCACCGTGACAACAAGGTTACTAAGGTTACTAATCTTATAGAAATTATGAAAAAAGGAAAGACAATTTAAAACCTTCTTTATATCTAGTTATTGATTATGGGTCATGAGGATTAAATTTCACGTAGGACCCTTATGCCTTATTTTTCATAAATACAACCAAGTACTCTTGTTGTACCACTCGTTATGGTTGTTTTTCCTATGTTTCTAGATTATAATGTTCAAGTTTTAGCTGAACATAATTTTGTTGCGGCATCTTCTCAAGATTTAAATGAGATAAAGAAGAAAATGACAAATGGTAACGAAGACATTGTAGAATCTAGGAAATGAGATGGTGAGTTTGAAGAAGTGAAATGAGGGATATAGGCCATATCAAGTACATTTTTAGGAAAATAGGCCTTCTTCTCAGGGTGGTAACTAGGGTCTAGGAAAAATTTAAATCAAAGAGCTAGCCAACCATACAACTCAAAAAATCCAAGCACATCAAAGGATGTTCAGAACAATATGGCACAGGATTATGATTTGTGCTACCCTTGCAACGAGCCTCATAATTAGACTACCTCTCCTAACAAGGTACCTAATCAGGCCTTAATGGTTCAAAATAAATTTTTAAATCAAAAAGGTTCTAAACAAGAGGCTAATGATCAGTCAAGTGGTCAAAATGATCAAATTACACCACATGTTTCTTTAATGAATTTCAAGGAGAACAATTTTGTGGTGTGATTTTTTTTGCAAAATCAGAATCTGTAGTATGTGCCCATTTCAACCAATACAAGGTCCAAAAAGTGTCTTCTTGAAACATAGCAACAAACTGATAAGGAAAAAAATTAACCTGATAATACCCAGAATCAAGCTTCTACAACTCAAAAGTGGAAACCTATTACCCCAACATCAAAAGATGTATAAATTTTTCCTAGAGGACAAACTTTATCAGCAAAAGAACAACCCAAAGTACAAGTCCCATCACCACAAATACAAAAAGATACTGTTGCTGATAAGGTACAATTAAAGGTGAATGTTCCTTCATTCAATATTATATTATATGAAGAAAATTACTTGTAGTATTTCCATGTTGTACGCCTTATAGTTTCTAGGACAAATGATTAAAGCATTGGCTGAGATTTTTTTGACAAATCAGCCAACTAAGAAATCAAAGGTTATGATGGAAAGCAATGTAATATAAAAGAATTAAAAGAAAAAATTAGAGGTAAAGCCTCCACCCTTTTATGTTACATTACTTATTGGTGATTTCTTAGTCCATAACTATATGATAGATTCCAAGGCTAGTAGTTATGTGATGTCTAAACATTTGGTTGATAAGTTGGCTTTAGTTTATGAGCCCATAGAGAAGGGTGTAGTCTAGTTAGATGGATCAACCATTAATATGGTAGGGGTGATTAAAATTTGATTTTAACATTTCATTCATGCCCAACTTTTTATATTCCTCAAGATGTATATGTTATTGACTTACCACCATACTTTTCAATCTACCTTAGTATGGATTTCACAACCAAGTTAGCAGGCAATTTATTATCAAATTGGTCACATATGTTCTTTAGAACTAGATATGGTATGAGATTCACCATATAATCCAAACCATTGGCCAAAGATCATATTGAACCATACACTCCTAGTGCTATAAGTACAAATTTGACCTTCCATGAGAAAGATGAGCTTGTTGCCCATGATCCAAATTCCCCATTAGAGGGTTTACCAGACATTATTTTAGATGAATGAGATTTTGAAAATAATGAGGAATAGACATTCAAACATATCAAATTATTTGGTTTAGGTAATTACATCATGCATGAACGGAACATCATTCCTAACGTTGTGAAAGGTGAGGAACAACAGTCTGAACAACAATCGAATCAGTTATAGAAATTGTACTTTGATGGATCTAGAAGCAAGAATAGTTCACTTGTAGGTGATATGTTAATATCTTGTAAAGGTGAGAGGTATTATTATTCTTTTTGGTTTCCTTTCAATTGTACTAACAATATAGAAAAACATGAGGCACTTTTTCATGGCCTTGAGTGGGCTAAAAAGAGGGGGATTGTGATTTTGTAGGTATAGGGTGACAAGGAAGTGGTTGTAAATCAAGTAAAAAACTTGAATGTGACTAAAAATAATGTTTTGAGGCTGTATACACATATATTTTTAGACCTGGTTGAATAATTAGACACTTTCAATATTATTTCTATACCTAGAAGTCTGAACAAGTATGTTGAAAAGTTGGCAGCCATGGGGGCTAAATTTGATAGTTCCAAGGAGGTAAGAAATATGCATGTCCATAATTATGTAAAAGTGGTTGTGTGACCTTAAGTACTAGATAATAACGTGAGTTGGAATTTTTTTAAGAATGATGAACAAGTTTTAAATTTTTTGGTTGAGGAGGCTGAATTTTCTCATGAAAATAAGAAAAAGCTACAACAACAATTTGGTGACCAGATTATACAGTTAAAAACCAATAAATTTCCAAAGGGGTTGGTCACCCTTGAGTCTATTTTTAATGTTGATGACCAGGTCAGAACTGATAAAACTAGTATTTGAGTGAAAGAAGATCATTATCAACCTATTGAAATCCTCAAGAATAAATTTATGAAGCTTGGAAAGGTATGTATTGAATCTGAAAAGTACCTGTTTATTTACCTTTGCGAAGAATTTAATGATGTATTTTCATGAAAATATCATGATTTGAAGGGGTTTGATTCCCAATTATCCCAACATACTATATAGTTGGAACTAAATGCAAAATTGATAAGACAGAAGCAAAGACCATTAAATCCTAAGCTGGAACATCTTATGAAGACAAAATTGAGTAAGTTGTTGGAAGGTAACATTATTTTTCCCATAAAGCATACATCTTGGGTATCAAATTTGGTTCTTGTAAGGAAAAAGAATGACAAGATCAGATTGTGTGTTGATTTCAGAGTCCTCAACCGAGCATCTCTGAAGGATCATCATCCACTGCCCTCAATGGAGAAAATTTTATAGTATGTTTTAGGCTCTGATAGATTCTCTCTTGTAGATAGGTTTTTACGTTACAATAAAATTATGATCAAAGAGGATGAACAATATGAAACAACATTTAAAACAAAGTGGGGGGCCATGGCATACTGGAAAATGCCTTTTGGTTTATCAAATGTTGGTGCTACATTCCAAAAATCAATGTAAATGGCTTTTGAGGGTCTCATGAACAAGTTTGTACTTATTTATTTAGATGATATTACTGTATTTTCAAAAAAAAATGATGAACATTTTGTGCACTTAAGGAAGATCTTTGAAAAGTGTAGGGAATGTGGGTATCTCTGAATCTAAAGAAATGTATATTTAGTGTCATTTGGTGCTCAAATCAACAGATAGGATTTCCTATGGACATGCCAAGCCAATGCTAGGAAACCCCAATGATTTGGCCAACTAACAAGATTCAACCAAGGCAAGGTTGAACCTTCTGCAATTTTGGCTTTGCAGAACCAAGGCTGGTAAGCCTATACCTTAAACTTATCCTTCAAGTCCTATGTATTTTTATATTAGATAGAACAAACCTCAAATCCTCTCTCAAGTATTAAAAAGGCACTTGAAAGAAATCTAATTGAAAGCAATATATCAAAAACTGAAATACTTTGAGTAATTGAAAGAATGTTTATAAAATATATGTATAAATGGAAAAGAACAGATGGATGGGATGTCACAAAACCTTAAACAATAAACTGAATAACCATAATCTAATTAATGAGTAGACTAGTGCCTTATTCTATCATGGAAAATAGAGTCAAAATAATCCTAACCCTACGTACAACCTCAGAGATAGTTTGCAAGAAACATATCACTTCAAATGTGTTCAAATGAGCATGTATCTCAAGATAAATCCACAACTATTTCAATTGAATTTAACTTTTCAAATGATAGACTAATTGATTGTGTCCACAAATCAATTAAATTTAACCATGCAAGATGAAAAGACCAATGATAATAAATGTAAGGAAACTCAGGTGCGGAAATATCTTCCTACGCTAATCTCTGATAGGAAAGTATTGTGCAAATTCTTTTAAATCCTTACAATTACAGATTCGTTAACTACTTTAACAAAGATATTGCAACCACATACCATGCATACAGAAAAGTAGAGAGTGACACAATGATTTACCCTGGGGAAAACCTTTCGGTAAAAAACCCCAGCACTCCAAAACTTGCACAATGTATTGATCAAAACTATTACAGCTTACAATACACTTGCAATGCAAGTTCTTTCAGAAGATTTCAAAACCCTTGAAGACAAATCACGGCAGCATAAAATGTTCCAACAATACACTCGCATCACAACTCTTCGTAACCCTAAAAAATGCTTATATCATGCGCTTTACTTTTTAGGGCTACTCCCAAAGATAACCGTATTAGGGTTTTACCATTCTCTGAGAAAATAGGAAACCCAAAAAATTTTTCGGGCCAATGCCCCGAACCCCACGATTGGGGAAGAGTGTACAGTACTCAAATTTATCAGTTGCCACATGTCTTCACCTGTCATTGAATCTTCCTAACATAGCTCTTACATGTCATAGGAATCTGTCATAACCGTTTTAGCCATGATCTCCTTACACACAATTCAAGATGCCGACACATTAACATTATTTGCAAGTAATACATTTTACAAAACAAATAATAAGAATAGGAATTATTCAAGGTTGAGACACCTTATTCCTAACAATAAAACTGTAAATTTAATCAAAAGTATGCAACATCTAACTATCACTTTGAAGAAAATCAAAAGATTTTATCCAAGGGACTAATCTAAAAATGAAATTCAATCAATTCCCATAGATGAAAGATAAAACACTTATCTTTATTGATTTTGAAAAATGGTACATCCAAGTTCATGTTACAAGTTGATCCAACTACCCAATCTATAAAATAATGAATCTTATTTTTATTTCTATTTTTTTATATTTTACACCACATATATATGTGGATGAATGGTTTTCACACCCCTTTAAGGTGAAGAGACACCACCCTATGTTAAAATTTATAAACTTCTTTTGAAAAACTAATCAACAAACTAACTAATAACTACCTATCTTTTGGATTTGGCTTTGGTAGAAAATCTAAAACAAATTGTACAAACATAAGAGTTTTACTGGGGATAGGAAATTTGAATTTACGAATTGGGTCTATTTTATATTTTCAATGTTTCATTGTTTTCATTCTCTATTGACATCATCTTTACAATAGAACAAAATTCCAGCATCTCTGAAACCTTCGCTTACATAATTTTGATTGTTCCTGTCACAGAGCTTGCTTCCTTAATCCCTCAACTTTTAATTGAAAATTAATATATTTTTGTATCCCATTTCATGTACTCCATCATATCATAAATTATTGGGAATGGAGTTTAGGATGCCATTTTTAGAGTTTAATCACTATATAGGACTCTACATTTTGCCAAAAATTTAGAGCTTCAACAGGCTCTTTCTAGGGACGTATGCTCCATGTGAGAATAGAGAGATCCCAGTTATCTCTAGAGAAGCAGATAATTAGTTTATTATGCTCTTCATAAAATATTTGTTTGAACTTAATTTGGTGGCCTCTGGCCCCCAAAATCAATATTATTCTTTTCCTCTGTCAAAATTTTTATTATGTTCACGTAACACTTTGAATCTCCTGTATATGATATTAGATCGTTCTTTATCTTTATCAACAAGAGTATTTGAAAACAAAAAAATATTTGAATTATTTATCCCCAACATATGATCCCTTGTTGTATTAGATATATCATCCTTATAGAGAATACTTATTGGTTCCACTTCATCAATGCGTCTTTTGATTTATGTTTCTTCTTTGAAAAATCATGAAGTGCACTGTGTTCTTTGCTGGATGGAGGATCCCTATGCATATGATCTGTCATATAAGTATCTAAACTAATTTCTTCTGCTTGGATTTTTCCTTGAACACAATCTTCCCCATTTCTATTCTCCAGATATTGTTTATCCTCACATAAAAGTTTTGAGGAT
This sequence comes from Thuja plicata, assembly GCA_018584345.1. Lineage (NCBI taxonomy): Eukaryota > Viridiplantae > Streptophyta > Pinopsida > Cupressales > Cupressaceae > Thuja > Thuja plicata. Next base: position 2,219,634 of record MU226563.1, read on the forward strand.
AGCTCATATCCAGGAACTATTACTTCTCTTATATCATACAATCAAAACTCCATATGTATGAGCCAAAACATCTGCTTTATTCTTCACCAAAATCTGACTGAATGTGATTACAAATAGGAATCTAAGGCATCAAGGAACAATGAGTGCACTTTGAGCCTTTTCCTCCAATATCTGCAACTCAAAGGATACAAAAAAGAAAGAAACACAGCTATAGGAATAAGAATTCACTAAGCTAATTCTCCACCAATTTTGACCCCCATAACAACATGCAAATTCTCTCTCTAAATAGCCAACATGACTTATTTCAAAAATTCTTCCCTCCAAAACCATCTTACCATAAGCAAGACACTAAAATCATAATTAACTCCCCCAAATCTAGCCTAAATAATAGCACCTCTAAGGTCTATTAACATGATACATCTCATTGCTAAATTTATCAACCTAATTTGAATACATGATATTCAAACCCTAAAACCCTTCTTTAGCAAATATTCAAGAGGGACATAACCCTAACCACTACTCAGCATCATCACCACACATAACCTCTGTTGACACCACACCCGAGCATTGGAGGTAACTACAGTTCATTTTGAATTTGATGTCGATATGACCATCTTCAAAGAAAAGACAGTTGCAGTATGTCGTGACACTTAAAAGTACCAATGTGGCTTTGTTGAAGGGATGTTGATGCACTGACACTGACATAGCATTTACTTCATCTATCAGCAGACTTCAGTTTTGAGTAAAACACATTTCATTCTGTTCATCGACTCACTTTGCATCTTAGGGTTTTCTATTGTAATGCCGCCATGTTGGTTTCAAAACCATGATCATCTGCAATGAAATCTTCCATGTTCTATGGGAAAGAACTTTTGTTTTGAGCTCTTAATAGGAAGGAAAAGATGTAGTTTTGTTTTCCATAACACATGGCATCTTTTTCTCTGAATCTCACTTCAAAAGCCATGGCTTTTGATCTGCTGTTAGCTTGAACACGGGCCCCAACTGTAAGTTTACTTGCACTTGTTTTAATGTTGGGATATTTTTCTAATAATATGCCATAACACATGGCACTAAATAATGATTTTCAACTTAGTTGTTTTACCTCCATTGCGGGTTTTGAACTTGCAGTGTATGAAGAAGACTCAGGGAGTTCTTCTCTGTTTGACCACTACTTGGTAGATTTGAGATGCGACACCATTGCAATCTTGGAGTGGTCTTGAATTGTGATTGAGATGTCGATCCAAAAACCTCAGCTCTAAACTGGGGACATCTCATTCATAGTTTCAGACTTATCCCCAATTTTTTGTGTGATAACGAAACACCACCACTGCTAGAACACTCCTTTAGACCCGCAGGCAACAGACCAATTTATGAATGTTTTATATGTGACCACCATACGGGTTTTCTGGAAACCGTGACTCTCTTCAGAATTTTCAAAAAAATGTAGCTTATGACTGAAAGATGGAGTGGATACATTTGGTTTTTTAGCTTTATGACATCTTTCAGTCATAAGCTTCACATTTTTTCATGCGAGTTGCTACATCATGATTGAAAACATGAAGACACATCTCTTCGGACATACAGATAAGTCGACCACTTTTGTTGTTTGTTCATTCTCTACTCTCTACATTAATATGATCTTCACTTGCTTAGTACATGTTGGTGTACTTTGCTTGATGTCAACTGTGTAGCTTTAAATCTTTATACAACTGCTGAACTATCATTTGCTTGTTTTCGAGCCCATGAACCTCGGCTCTGCTTAATGTTGAACTTCACTTGCTTAGTGTTTTGATGTATGTCAGTACTTTGTTTGATGTTTGACTGTAGTTAAAACCCACATACAACTTTCAAAAAAAGTATATGTTTACTCTCAAACCCATTACTACAACACTGCTTGTTGTCGATCCTTCACTGTCATTCTCCCATGGCGGCTTTGCACTTGAAGGTGTTAGTTTAATGCTTGTCTCAACCTTGAAGTGAAACATGAGATTTGCACTATTTGAATGTTTTAATAAAAACATCATTACTACTGTCTTCAAATACCAGTAATTAGCAAACAGACATATGCTTCTTTGTTTAGTGACATTCCATTGTTTGAAAAAGAAACATACATAAGATATTTAATTGCAACATTATGTTGAAAAATACTATTAGTTTGCAATTTTAATGACAGTATCGAGCATCTCTGTTAGCATTTAACACAAATATGTTGAATATGTTGTTGTTCTTTAATGTAAAAATACACTATTTTTTCTCTTGAAGTACACCTAGGAAAGAACAAACCCATGGGGTTCAAGCACGAGCTCGTGAATCCCATGGATTTTACTTCAAAACAGTAAACCCATTTTGCATATAAAATTTTATCAATAATACATGCTCTATTCAGTTATCAAGAATGTTCATCATTTCAAAACATCTATATGAGATGTAAACTTTGCAAAAAGAAACTGTCCCAACAGTTGGTCTAAAACACATTATGTATTGCAATATCTCAGCATGATCAAGCATAGTCTTATTAAATGAAGCTACTGAGTATCTTGTAATGCTTTTTCCATTATGTTTGTTCTCTGTATGTGCACACCCATGATGATATGAGACTGTTAATTTCTGTCCAACTTGCAGTTTTCACATTTTTCATTGCATGCTTTTAATCTGTCAGCACTGTCTCATTTAACACAGTTTATGCATAGTCTTTATGTATGGGATTTCAACCTAGATCTTCCAAGTGAACTTTTAACAAATGTATAGCAGCCAGATATATGTGAAGAAGTACTTACTGTAACAACACTTTCACACTTTCCATTAATTGCATAAAAACAATGAATCTTCAGAGTCTTTCAATTCTGTAATTCACCAGCTTTCTTTGTTCATGTCCTTTCTATAGCATCTTTGTTAGAATTTAACACATGTCTGCACCTTATCCTTCTTATGTACATGAGAAAAAACCATTCTGAGATATCAACCATCCTTTTGCATATAATGCCTTATGTGAAGTTTGAGCACGGGCTCGTGACATCCATTGCATCATTTTCTTTTGTTTCCTGCATTCAGTTATAGATACCTATTCACTTGCACACAAAATAACACTCAATTTATTAGGTCATCAAATCATATGCACCAGTCAATTTTTGTGAGTGAATATAAGATAACATTCACTCATGAATATTGGTTGGTTTATGTTATTTGGTGAACTCATAGGTTGATCTAATCATGAAAAAGGTTTCTTTGATGGTAATACTAAGTCCCTTTCATTCAGATATCTGATTATATAGAGAAGAAGAACATGTATCAAAGTGATTATACATAGCAAAAGGTTTCATGTTTAGAAAAAGTCCCTTTAATACTATTCTTCAGATATTATAGATGAATGTTTTCTCATTACATTAATTTCATCAGATTGATATGCAGTCTTCAGAAAGATTGATTGTGTGTTGTTTATGTTCCATGTATTGCTTAGATCCAACTAAATCTAACATCTTTTTCACCATGTTTCAGTTAAACCCTAAGAAGACCTATATGCAGATGAAGATGGACTATGAAGACCTAGGACTTGATATGCAACCAACAATGGAGACCTAATATGCAAGCATCAAGAACCAACCACAAGGCAATGCATGGGACCTCTACTCCATACTTTCAATTATGCCTTTTATTCTGCAATGTACTATTGTTTTGACATGAAAAGAAAGATAAAAAATCATTTTTATAATACATTCATCTTGAATGCACAATGTAATTGATCAAAATTGTAATTTAGAAATTCTGGAATGTGATCAATTCTTAAAGTACAAAATGACATTTTCTGAAAATGAATGTAATTATGAAATGTTGATTAATAATACCTAAAGGATAATATTAATGGGACCTCTAAAATGCAATCTCTTCTTGCTTATGATTATTTTGATGCATGCTGAAAATTAGGATAACACCTACATTTCCATTTCCTCTTCCTAGCCTTATCAATAATTCTAACCTCAAAAACATACCCACTGCTATACTTTCAAAGTTGTATGAACTAATAACTGAAGAACCTGACACCTTCCTGTTTGATATTGACATTCTTTGTCAAATATTTGACTACAACACCGATGGCCACAAGATCAAGTTGTTTTCAACAACATTGAAGGAGTCCACCCTACAATGGTTCATGGGATCAGGGGCTAGTGTAGCAACCAACTGGGATGATATGCAGACTCTGTTTCTACAAAAATACAAAGAGTATTTCAAGGGGGTGACTTGAGAGGAGATGAAATTTTCTAAATATCATAGAAGGAAGATGAAACCCTAGAATATTACATTTCATGCTTCTTGTACAACCTGTAGAAAAATCCTCAACATATGCTGGAGGAGGATTCACAAAAATTCATTTTCTTGAGGGGAGTAAATGATAACTACCTGAAAGCACTGGACCTCATATCTAGAGGAGATATATCCCAATATTCCTGGGATGATCTTAAGAAAATATGCCTCAACTATTCAAGATCAACTATAAAGAAGGGAAGAGTATTTTGGTCTACACTTGATAAAGGAAATAGCTCAAGCATTTCTAAGATGAAAATATTGAACCTGTTGTCAGATTTGAAGCAAGATATCATTAATGATGTTGCTACAAACCTAGATATAATGATTGCTAAGAAGAAGCATGCTAATATTGAAGCACAACTAGCTGAGTACTATCCTCACTACCACAAGAAAAAGAAAGATTATGAGTGCAAGATGGTGGAAATTTGAGACCCAACACCTTCCTACTAAGTACATGAAGATAGAAGGAGAAGACGAGAAAGTGTTCTTTGTTTCTCAATGTTGGCCATGGGCTTCAAGACAAAGTATTCCTCAAAACCCTTTATAATTTTCTAATCCTTATAATAATCAATGGTAGAACCAGAATTATCAAAATCTTTCTCAGTACTCCCAACTTGATTGGAACAATGCGTGACCTAATACTCAACAAAAATAGTGGCTTAACCCACAACAAACCCAATGGCCACAACCTCAAAATAAATGGCACCCACCATAGGGGAATTGGAAACCATATAACCAATGTAGAGGACCTCAACAATGGCCTAATTAAAATCCTAGTTATCCACCCTTACCACTCCCAATGTATCAACCTACAATAATGCTACCTCCTACAGCCACAAGTCCTACTCCAAGGCCAATCCAATTGCCTACTCAGCCACAACCCAATCCTAAAAATAAGAAAAAACCAATGTATTCTAATGATGCTCAATAGTACCTTGCATATGCACTAGCATTAACTGATATTCAATTGAGATCTGGTACTACCCTACCTGCACCAGAACCTCCTATTATAACAGAAGTTCCAGACATTCCTACAACATCAACACTAGTTTCATAGACTAATTTTCCAAATACTGTCCCACCAACTAATAAATCAAGTCAAACTAATGTTCACACCTCACTTAATCCTCCTTTTCCACAAAGGCTTAGCATGGACAAACTTATATCCCAAAAATAAATGCTATTTGATATCCTTGACCAATTCGAAAACATGCATATCTAGATTCCACTATTTCAAGCTATCAAAGATGTTCCTCTTTATGGAAAAGCTATTAAAGAAGCACGCCTCAAAAATCTTAGATGTAAGAAAAAGGATGCCAAAAAATTACATGTTATAGGTCAAATTGCAGATATTATGTTGGGAAAGATAGTCATTCCAAAGTACTGACCTTAGAAGCCCAATTGTTGATATTATAATTAATGACCAGTCTGTGAAGAATGCTCTAGTAGATTTGGGAGAAGCTATAAATGCTATGACTAAGGATACCATGCATAGGTTGAGTATAGAGGGATTGAGGACCACTTCAATAGTCTTACAACTTGCAGACAGTTCCACTGTCACCCCAGATGGAAAAATATAACATATAGTAGTTACATTGGATTCCTGGGAATATCCCACTGACTTCCTAATATTATCACCTAAGGTCAATTTTGTTGGTTACCTAGTTATGCTTGGAAGACCTTGGTTAGCCACTACTCATGCTAATATTAGTTTCAAATCAGGTAACATGACAATCTCAAATGGCCAAGCAATCAATAAATTAGCATTATATCCTCCTTCCCAACCCCAACTAGATTTGAGTACTCCTATTTGGCCAGATTTGGGAGATGAGGAAGAAGAGCTAAACTTTGTTGCTCAGATAATGATGTTACATAGATAATCCTTCCTAAAATTGCAAAAAGATGATGATGTGATTCAAAGTATCTTTACCAATGATTGTGTCATAGAAAAAGATATTTCTGAAATCTCTATTCTGCAGTTGTCTACCTATGAGAACTATGTTTCTCCAATAGGGCCTGATATTATTCATCAAATACTACCCTGTGAGATATCTACAAGCCCAATACCTGAGGTATCAATGCTTGAGCTGACAACTAATGTGGAGCTCTGTCATGGCCACAATCTTCATGTTAACAGTAAACTGCCACCACAACAACTAGCATTGATAACTCAACTCCTTTGTAAGAATGAATTTTTTTTTCTTGGGACTATGGAGACATGACAGGATTGAACCCAAAAATATGTACACATAGAATTTATGTCAATGAAGGTAGTCTACCACTCTGCCAACCTCAGAGAAGAATTAATCTAGCCTCAAGAGAAATTGAAAAGATTGAGCTACAAAATTTGCTAGATGCTAGTTTTATTTACCCAATTTCTGATAGTAAATGGGTATCACCTTTGGTAATAGTACCTAAAAAGGGGGTTAAATGGAGAATATGTGTATATTATAGAGAACTGAACAATGCAACCAAGAAAGATCATTTTCCATTGCCATTCATTAATCAATTCCTAGATACCTTAGCAGGTAAAAAGTACTTCTCTTTTCTTGATGGATACAGTGGTTATAATAAGATTAGCATTGCTCCAAAGGATCAAGAAAAGACAACCTTTACATGTCCTTGGGGAGCCTATGCATATTCTGTGTTACCTTTTGGATTATGTAATGCACCAACCACTTTCCAAAGGGTTGTAATCACCATTTTTCTGATATATCACATGATTGTATGGAAATATATGTGAACAATTTCACCACATTTGGTGTTAATTTTGAAGAAGCTTTGAAAAAGTGTTGATCAGATGTCAAGAATACAACCTATCCCTGATCAGTGAGAAATGTTTCATGCTGATGCAAGGAGTGGTGCTAGGACACTTCATCTCAAAATCTGGCATCCAAGGAGACCCTGCAAAAATTGAGGTAATTATTACATTTCCTACACCTACTAAGAAAAAAGATGTTAGATCCTTTTAGGACATGTTGGCTATTATAGGCACTTCATTCAAAATTTCAGTCAAATAGCTAGTCCACTATACACCTTGCTTACAAAAGAGGCTAAGTTTACATGGACATCAGCCTGTGAGGAATCTTTCCTACAACTCAAGTCCCTTCTAACAAAAGCACCAGTACTTAGAGGCCTTGATTGGTCTTTACCATTCCATATACATTTAGATGCTTCTGACTATGCAATAGGTGTTGTCTTAGGATAGAAGTCTAATAACCATAAAAATTCTATTTACTATATCAACAAAAGTTTAAATGGGCCAGAGTTAAATTATACAGTTACTAAAAAAGAATCTTTGGTAGTAGTCTATGCTCTGAATAAATTTCATCATTATGTAATAGGCTATCCAATATTTATTCATACTGACCATGCAATAATAAAGTATCTTATGAACAAACCTTCCATCTCAGGTAGGCTAGCAAGATGGTTTCTTCTTTTGCAGGAATTGATGACATGTAACTGATTGAATGTTTGAAGATGTTAAGTTGATGATCATGCAAGGCATTAAATATGTTAATGTATTGTATTTTCATTGATGTCAACTTGATATAATCTGTATGGTCATGGAAATACTACAAAAGACTTTAAAGAACCAATGAATCAAAGGCTATGCTATTAGTAATATATAAGTCAGGTATTCACTAAGTGACTATATACACCAATGGAGTGCACAGGGTAAAAGCACAATAATATGTTACCCCTAAGGAAAATTCTGGATGCTCATTCGTGTCATACTCGGCCAAGTCCAACTCGGCCTAGTCTAACTCAGTCGAGTTTACATGGCACCAAATGGCGCCTACGTGGCCAAGTCAGCTCGTGCGTGAGCCAATGGGAGGGCTAGTAGGACTTGGCCAAGTCTGACTCGGTCGAGTCTACCTAGGTGGCATGCCATGTGGCAGCCAAACCACCAAAAATGTAAAAAATCCAGAATTTTGCACTTCTGCTGGTTTTTTCTCTTCTTAAACTATACAATGTCAAAAAACTAAAAGTGCCCTTTTCTAGATCTTGAAACTACGATTCTTGAGATATAAATTTAATATTATTTTGACTACAAAACATAGAAAAAATTTATTAAAAACTACATGTAGGTTATTAAATCTTTCAGAAGTCGTTGCTTCGGATAATATAAAAAAATTCTAAATCAATTCATAAAATTTTTAAAATCATTGATAACACTAGAGAAGAGAGTCATCTTCAATAATATGTAATTTATTTGGTTTTGGGTATAGTTTTGATAGTATAAAAATGGCGGGAGACAAAAACTGTTGATTTCAAGTAAGTTTGACTTTGAATACTTATAACAGGCAAACTATACATCAAGAAAACTTCTTTCTTTTTTTCTGCACTACCTATATATGTCATCTAAAACATATTCTGAAATTGGAGGAAAAGACAATGATTTACTTATAGTGATTTGGTGGGAAGTAAACTCCCTACTTTAAAGTTTTTTCAAAAAATGAAAAATAGACCTCAAAATTTCAAAAAACATATTAATTTTGGTTCAATGTTTTTAAAAAAAATTATAGGTGTATAATTCATCCTATTTGACACATTTCATCTGTTTACATCATCTTCAAATTCTCAATAGAAATGTGACTTTTATGCCCTTGAAGTTTTACAGTTTTGGTGTTGTTGTCCTTTTCCTTTGTAAAAGGGTGACAGATTATTGTGCTTTTACCCCACACCAATAGACATAGTAAAAGAGCAAAGTCACAGTGTTACCCGATGAGCAAATGCACAACATTACCAACAAGAAGAGTTACAGTGTTGCCCGACAAGCAGAACACAGTGTAACCCAACAGACATAATTTCAATGTTGCCTAACGGAAAATTCAAGGATGGAGATCATGATGACAACTAAAGTCACACTGAAAAAATAGTTAGTTATCACCGATGACTAACTGGAGTGTTGACCGATAGAACAAAGAGTTCAGAAAATGACAAAATGCTTAGTTGTCAAGAGCTAAAAGATAGACTTAACTGATCCTTATCATTGTTTTAATCATCCAGATAAAGGCAGAGATAAGTAATTATTTTAAAGATAATTTGTCCAGTTGGCAAGAAGATCTCTTTGAGATAAAATTGGAGTTTGCTTTAAATCTATTGTCGAGAATTGTGGATCACACCAAGAATAAAGAAAGCCAAGAAAAGGTAAATCATGTCTATAAAGAGACAAACCCATTTCAATAAAAAGTGTGGGAAGTGTGGGGTGAACAATAAAAGAGGAAAGATGCTAAAGAAAATCTAAAGAAGAAGAAAGTATTCATTCAATCCTGATCAACAAGCTAAAGAAAGAGCTAAATTCTGTAGACATCGATGAATAGTGAGACAACATCACAGAGAAGAACAATGTGGAGCAAATGTATAGAATTGATTATATTGATCAGAGAAGTTGGTGGTACCCTAATTTTTGATAATTTAGAAGTCCCAATCCATTATCAAGAAGCATGTTTCTCCATACTAAAAAATATCAAAGGAAGGAAGCTTTATGACACAAATAAATAGAACTAACTAATCGA
>MU226563.1:2265662-2281371 GCA_018584345.1 Thuja plicata
GAGTGATTTGGCCAACTAACAAGTCACAACCAAGGCAAGGTTGGAACTTCTACAATTCTGGCTCTGCAAAACCAAGGCTGGTAGGCCTATACCTTGACTTATCCTTCAAGTTACAAGGCTTTTATAGTAGATAAGAAATACTTCAACCTTCTCTCTCAAGTATGGCAAGGAACTTGAAATAAATCTAACAGAAAGCAATATATCATGAACTGTAAACTGAAATACTTTAAGTAATTGAAAGATTGTTTAGTAAATGTGTATGTAATTTGAAATGAATAGATAGATAAGATATCACAAAACTCTAAATAATGAACTGAATAACTATAATCCAAATAATTATTAGACCAGTGCCTTATTCTACCATGGGCAATAGAGTCAAGATCATTCCAATCTTATGTTCAACCTCAGAGACAGTTTTCCAAGAAAAATTATCACTTCAAAGGTGTTATGGAATGTAAATGCAACCTAAAATAAATTCAAAGATATTTCAAAAGGGTAATACTTCTCAGATGACAGACCAATTGACTGAGGCCTCAATCAATGGAATTTAACCATGCAAAATGAGAAAACCAATTGAAAATATAGACTATCAATCAAATAAGGAAGCATGCACATCAAACTATCACTTTGAAGAAGTTCTATAGGTTTATCAGAGGGACTAATTGTAAAATGATAATGAAACTATTACACATGTGAAAGAAAAAGGAATTATCTTTATTGATTTTGAAAAAATAGTACATCCAGGTCCATGTTATACTTGTTGATTAAAAACTATCCAAATATGTAAAATTGTATTATATTGTATTCCCCTCTCTTTACATTTTACATTATGTATATATATGTGTTTGAGTGGCTTTCACACCTTTTTAGGGTGAAAAGACACAACTCTTATTACAAATTATTTTGAAGAAATAATAAACTAACTAAAAAATAACTTCCTAACTTTCAGATTTGGCTTTGGTCAAAATTTCAAAACACCTCATGAAAATCTAATATTTCTGCTAGAGATAGGAAATGTAATTTCCCAAACTGGGTCATTTTTAGATTTTTAAAATTTGACCATCTTTATCCTCTGTCAAAATCATCTTTGTAGTAGGTCTAAATTCTAGCATTTTCTGATGGCTTTGATTAGTTAGTTCTATTTATTTGTGTCATAAATCTTCCTTCCTTTGATATTTTTCTTTTATGGAGAAACATGCTTCTTGATAATGGATTGGGACATCTAAATTATCAAAATTTAGGGTACCACTAGACACTTCACAGCTAAGGGGATAGCTTTGAAAATCTTAACAACAGGTTATTATTGGCTCACACTTCACAAAGATGCAACCAGTTATACCAAGAAATGTGATAAATGCAAAAGAATGGTTTTTCCAACAAAATTAGATGAAATTCATTTGCATCCACAAGTGGTTTTCACACCATTTGATAAGTGGGGCATGGATTTTATTATTCCTATAGACCCCTCATCTAATGGAAATTCATACATTATGGTATACACAGACTATCTAACCAAATGGGTCAAAGTGAAGGCCATGAAGCATGCACGGGATCATAAGGTAGAAGACTTCTTGTATGAAGAAATCTTCACCCATTATGGTGTGCTGTGAGAGCTTGTAACTGATCAAGGAGCACAATTCACATCAAACCTGATCATAGAACTCATGAAAGAATATAACATCAGAAAAAGGAAGTCCAATCCCTACCATTCTCAAGCCAATGGTTAGGCAGAAGTCACCAAAAGAGAAATTTAAGCAATTGTAACAAAAATAGTTCACCTGCACTGCCGTGACTGGAGCAGCTGAATTTCAGAAGCAGTCTAGGCATACAGAACCACAAGATTCAATAAGTTTTAATTACTGTATGGGAAATCAGCCATGTTGCCAATTGAGTTTGAGCATAAGACATTGCGTACTTTTGTAAAGTTAAACATTGACCTTCCTGCAACATAATGAGAGCGTCTGTTGCATCTCAACTCTTTGGATGAGATGAGAAAATATGGATTACAATGCACAAAGGTAATCAAAAAGCAGAGCAAGAAATGACATGGATCCCACATCAAGAAAAAAAAATTTCAAGTAGGTGATTAGGCACTACTGTTTGATTCCAAATTTCAAGAAACACAAGGAAAACTACACATAAGATGGTTAGGCCCGTATGAAATTGATCATGTCTTCAACAATGAAGTAGTCCAGCTGACAACAATTGATCCAGTGCATTTCAAACTATTGGTTAAAAGACATCGACTTCATTTATATCATCAAAACCAGACCAAGGATGACGTCCTGCAGCAATTCAAAGACATAACTCCACAGGTGCAACATGTAATACTTCCTACAATAGACAGTACAAACCTTCTTCCTGCAGCTTCAACATAACATTTGTTTGTGTATGATCATAATAAATAGTTCATTTTCAAATGAAGTTCCATTCTCCATTAATTATCTATATTCTTCTTTCCAACCCATTCCACTTCTCTACCTTCCACCCACACATCCTCCATGTCATCACATCTTTCAATATTCCTATATTTTCAATAAAAGCCAGATCAATTAACACATGCATCTGCCATAATTGTTCCGTTCTTGCCACCTTTTTTGCACATGCAAAAATAGAATGATAGTTACAAATTTTCAATTCTTTTCACTTTTAGCACAAAGATTTTGGTAATTATATCTAATACTGTGTATATCTATAATTAAATCATTATGCCAGTTTCTTACCTCATGCTAAGTGTGACAAGTGTAGACACTTGTCATAATTTTGTAGGGGGCAGGGAAGTGTATTAATTTTTCATATCATCACAAGTTGTCCCTATCATTTCTTGCAAGATTATCTATCAATTCAAATCTGTACTTGTGCCTTGTCTCATTAAGTCCTTTTAATTTTTTTTGCGCAAGTGTCATACCATAATTCCTGAATATCTCCAATTTCTGACTTGACGAGACCCTAAGAGGAAATAATTAAGCTATGTGAAAATTTGCACTTAAAGTTATAATTCCTTCTATGAAAGTTCCATTATTACTTATGTTAAATAATATAATAGAAAGATTTCAAGAAAAATTTGTAGTTTCAAAAAGAAAAAAAGAAGTGCAGTTTGAAACCTTAAATTTATGGTGATTCAAAAGGGAATAAGGAATTTGGGAATTGTAGAGCAGAGGAATTAGGAATTGACAAATTACAAAAAAAATCTGAAGGAAGCATTTGGAACAATGGGAAGGTAGTTGATGCACCATGAGCCCATGGTTCGTACTATTCTTCTCACAGATGTTGAAGCATTTTAGAGATTAAATGCGTGTGGATGGTTGGGGTATTTCCTAAAACTGATAGAATTTGATGAGGAGGTAGTTGTAGAATTTATGAGCACATTTGAGGAGGGAAAGGAAACCGTATGGGGTTTAATGATTATTGCAATAGAGGAATGCATAGTAGAAGTAACTAGGTTACCAGTAATTAGGGAACATTATCCCAATGAGAACGACACCAGGTCATCTTGAGCCTAGTTTACTCTTCCTACAGACCCTCCATTAGAGACAAACAAGAAAGGATGCAAGTGCATGTCTCTTCCTCCACCATTCAACAAGCTAGAAAAACACATTATAAGGTACCTTACCTATGAGTGAAGGTTTTCCCACTTGCAAGCACATCATTTTAAATTGCTTAGCTATGTAAGTCATAATTTCCCAAAAAATGTTCAAAAGTTTCAGTATAACATGCTAAGCATTAGTGCCGAGGAAAACCAAAAGGGAAACACAAATTATGTTTCTCACCGTGCCCTAATTAAACTATTAGTTGAAAAATACCTTAGGGAAGTGTCTCCCTTGGCATGGGAAGATTTTTTTAGTTTAAAACCTTGCAACCCTAGGTTGAGCCTGTTGAGAAACCCATTAATGATAATGCAACACCCTTCGACCCAGCTGTTGAAATAGCCACCCAAGAAGGGGAACCTAAAAATATTGAGGAAAATAGACCTTCACGTACTCCTTAGAGAAATGTCCCTACCTCTTCTGAGAAGAGAGGAAAAAGAAAAGTTGGTGAAGGAAATTTAGTTCCTGTGAATGAACCATAAAACCCCATAGTCTCAAAAAGTAAGAAAAGAAAGTAAGATCCTACAACAACTACTCCTGCAACAGAGAGACCAAAGAAAGATAGTAAAAAGAAATTTGTGGAGGTTGTAGAGACTCCTGTATAGATAAGTCCTCGGATGAGAGGAAAAATTCCTCAAGCTTCCCAAAATATTCAACCTGTTCCTTCATAAAAACCTATTGTAGAACCCCACATTGAGTATGTTCTAGACAATTCCCCAATTTGACCAAAAATCCTAGATATTTCACAAAATATTAATGATTTATGTGATGATGAGCCTTTCACATGTCATAGTGACCCTAGAAAGAGTCATCAAAATTTTCAAGAAAGAAATAAGGAAGAAATTCAACTGCCTCAAACATCAGCTCACTCACACTCTCAGAATGCTCTAGTGCCTTTTCGGAGAACTTGGTTCACCATCTATTTAGAGCAGGAATATTGAGAAAAAAGGAAACAAAATACTCAGCTAGAAGAGTATGGGCCACCTACTCTACAATCCCTTCTCTTTGGTCTATACAATCAGTTTGTTTTTTATAAAACTCCATGGAAGGAAGAAAGGAAGAAAATGAAAAGAGTAATCAATGATCAAAAGGAGGAAATAGAAGACCTAAAGGAGCAATTGAAGATGCACAAACAAAATATGGATCATGCCTTGAAATTGGCTAATCAAATTATAACTTCTAGGACTCCTCTTAGGGTATATGCTATATGTTTGAAAGAGAAATTCCTCTTCTTTCAACTAATAATGACTATGAAGGACCAAGATTCTAAGTTTAAAACAACTCAGGAATTCTATGGTTTGTACCATCTACAAGTGTTGTGTCCTATATTTTATAGGTTCCAAGAATACAAGGTCATATTGAATCCAAAAAAGTGCATGTTTGGGTCACTTATGGAAAACTCCTAGGTTTTATAATCTAACAAAGAGGAATAGAAGTGGATCCAGAGAAATTCAAAGAAATATTATACATGCCTCCTACCATGAACTTGAAACAAATCAAAGGATTATAGGGAAGACTTCAATCAATTAGAAGGTTCATAGCACAACTGGTCGATAAATGTCACCCATTTCAGCACCTATTACACAAAGGAGTAACTTTTGTATGGACAGATTAGTGCCAAAAATAATTCCAAGCCTTTAAGGATTATCTATTAGGTTCTCAAGTCATGGTATCACCAACTCTAGGAAAACCACTTCTATTATACATTTTAGCAACTAAGTCAACACTAGGAGCTCTTTTAGTTCAGCATGATGCTCAAGAAAAAGAGAGGGCTATCTATTACATCAGTAGAACCTTAGTTGGATATGAGCTCAATTATTCACCAATAGAGAAATCATGCATCATCATTTTGTTCACTTTGGGACAGAAGCTAAGAGATCACATGCTAATCCATCAGAAAAAGCTCATAGCTCATATAGACCCATTTAATTATTTCCTAAGCATTGCAACATTAACTTGAAGACTTTCCAAGTGTATCACGATCCTAAGTGAATTTGAAATAGAATATGTGGATCAAAAAGTTATCAAAGGGAAAGTCATAGCAGATCAACTAGAAGGATCACATGTACCTGATCATCAACCAATTGTATTTTCATTCCCAAATCAATCAATATTTTCCATAGAAGCATAAAAATAGATGTATGATACATATAATTTGATGGATCCTATGTCAATCATAGTGTAGGGGTAGGAATTGTCATCATTACCCCACAAGGTGATGCAATTCCCAAGTCCTATAGAATCAGTTTTCCATGTACCAATAATATAGTAGAGTATGAAGCTCTAGTCACTATATTGAAGACATGCATACAATGGATAATACAAGACTGGAAAATATATGGTGACTTCCAACTAATCATTAGCCAAGTCAATAATGACAATATGGCCAAAGATGAGAAATTAATTCCTTATAGACAACTGATGGATAAATCATAGACTTCTTTTCAGTACAGCCTATCTAATCAAGTACTAGAACTCATAATAAAGTAGTAGATGAAATGACTACCATATCATCCCTTATAGTCATGTCAGGCAAAGAAACCAGATTTGAATTCCTAGTAGAACAACTAATGATACCAACCTATGATGTTCCCATGCCATAATCTATATGCATTCTTGTTGGTCCCGAGTCACCTTAGTACAAAGAAATCTATACCTATCTCAAAGACAACTACCTTTCACCTAACTTTTCTTGAAACTAGAAGAAATCCCTAATTAGACAAGCTTCTAGGTACACCATTCTCGCTAATTCTCTATATAGAAAAGTTCTAGATGGTAATGTCTTAAGGTGTCTCAATTATACAGAATCCCAGATAGCCTTGCATGAGGTTCATGAAGGTGTTTACAATGTCCATTTAGGTGGTAATAACTTAGCAAAGAAACTCTTAAGAAGAAGATACTATTGGCCAACCATGGTGGAAGATGCCTATAAATATGTACAAAGATGAAGAGAGTGTCAAATTCACAGAGACCTTATTCACACACCAGCTCAAGAGCTCCAACCCATCACTTCTCTCTGGCCTTTTTCAAGATGGGGATTTGACCTAGTGTGCAAGATTATGTCAATTTCTTCCAATGGCCATAAGTATATAATCACAACCACTGAGTACTTCACTAAGTGGGTGGATAATTTTCCTCTAACATATATTACTGGTTCAACATATTTCCATGTTTATGTTGAAATACATCATTTTCCAATATGGAATCCCTCAAACCATACTCATTGGTAATGGATCACCTTTCCAGAACAAAGAAGCCAAAAACCTCTATGAAAAGTTTAGAATTAAACACAATTTTTCATCTCTCTATTATCCTCAAGGAAACAATCAAGCTAAGGTTACAAAAAAGACTATGCTAAAAATACTAAAGAAGGTTGTCAATGAAACTGGCTGAGACTGACACCTACAACTTATTCTAGCCTTATGCACATATAGAAATTGTATACCCACACCAACAGGGGAAACTCCTTTTTCTCTAGTATATCGATAAGAAGCAATTCTACCCATCGAGGTTGAATTATCATCTCTCATAATATCCCTGAAAAACTTTGTCACAAATGAGCACTATAGATTGGCCAGATTATATGAGTTGGAGTTGTTAGATTAGAAGTGCCATTGTGTCATGAATCATTTGCAAGGTTATCAAAATAACCTTAGAAGAAGCTATAACAAGATAATTAGATCAAGAATATTTGACATAGGAGACTTGGTTCTAAAATAAAACAACAGGAATCTTGCAAATAGATAATAACCAAGAAATTTTGAGCCAAATTGGTTAGGACCATATGTCATTATCAGGTTCTTTGACAATGGGGTATATCAGCTGGCAACCCAAGAAGGGGATAAAATCCGTGGCTACATCAACAACATGCACCTAAAAAAAATTATATCTGACATCCCAAGGTCAAGTGTACATAGTCAAAAGATCGTACAAAAAAATTCAATAAATACTAAAGGTTACCTTGGTGAAAACTTGGCAAACATGTGCCTTGGAAACAACAAAAACAACAAAAAAGTGAAAAATGGAAAAGTAAAGAAAAATAAATCACCCTCTAGTGAAAAATTTCCAATCAGACACTATTGGGTAGGTACCTTGGTGAGAACATGGTAAACAGGCACCAAGTGTTGAAATCTAGCTTCATCGTCAATGAACTCAAATGATGATATTGTACTAACTAATATGCATTGTTGAGAACACCAAGAAAAAACCATAGAAGCACAATCCTTCTAAGTATTCATGCCTATGTGTGACTTATATCAGTTCGCCAAACTGGGGGTAGTCTTATAATGTCCTTAAAAAATGATAAAAAAAATTGTAAAAAGACCTGAAAAAATCCTAAAATTTGTAAAAAGACCTAAAAAAATTCATAAAAGTTGCAAGAAGACCTGAAAAAATGTTTAAAATTTACAAAAGTACTGTAAAACAATAAAAAAATCAAAACACAACAAAATCCTTGTGATAAATCATCTCTGTCATGATAAGAAGAGTGACGTGAAACATCAAATATCATATCAAAACAATGAACTTCATAAATTGGTCATGGAATCATAACACTTATCTTTATCAACAATCCAATATTTCATAAACAAAAATCAATCAATCAAATGTCTTATATAATAATGGATACACTTGAAACCAGACAAGTGGGTCTTATATAAGTTGTCCATTTCTGAAACTAGACACATCCACATCAAGAGAAAACCAAAATAATGATCACTAAGGTTGTTTAAAATTTTATTTATGTCAGTATATTGTCAATTTATATTTTTCAATTGTGTTCCTATGCTCCTCAAGGATTCCACTGAGTGGTGAGAGTGGCCAGTATGCTTCATAGTCTTGTTTTTCTTTATTTGCAGTTTGTGGAGTATTTTGATAAAGTTTTGGGGTAAGGATGATTTAGGGTGAATGTGATAAGTATTGTCATGGATATGGTAACCACACACACTCAAGTCTGATACAACCTTGGGAGGGAATCAAACATTATTTTTTTGTTATCTTCTTGTTATAACAAAGATCGTAGTAGTATCCAGATGGTCAATATTTGGGTACTCTTGCATCTCTTTCTTTTCAAATAAGGCACAATGATGATATTGTTGAATTTTTTGCAACGACTCATAAATATCACCTATCTTGATTGCAGCTAATTAAGTATTCACTTCTTATTAATTCATTCTTCTCACTAACTTTTCTTCTATCATCCAAATCGATCTTTCAAATTAGTCAAAAATTCTATCAGTCATTCAATCAACCAATCATAATTTGTATTCTATAGGATGCATCCTTCCTAAAACTAGACATTGTCACTTGTCTTATAAAGTGTATGTCTTCTGTGAAACTAGATGTTGTCACTAGTCTTATACAGGATGGGTCCTTCCTGAAACCAGACATGATTCTCCATCAACCATTTCTATATCCAATATCAATCTAGAAATCATCATCATCTAATAACATTCTCCACTTCTTACTAACCATTCTTCTTTGTCATCATATTTTATCTTGTCATCTAACATTCATCTTCTTCTTTTGAGAGATCATTTATGACTTAGTTGCACAAGCAATCTATCAAGGGGGGCACTAAATCCACCTGTTATTGCTGGGCCAAGTTGGGACAAGATCTGCTTAAGATATCCTTTGACACAACACTCAAAATCATATTTTATAAAAGAGGGGAAAATGTAGACACCCAAAATTGGCATAGGCTTGTGAGTTCACATTAATTACTAATTATTCATCTATCAATTAAATATTTTTTAATTATTTAATTAATCATATTTATTCTTCTAATTTATTCATTAAATCAATATTTTCATCATTTAATCATTTCCTCAATATTAATTAAATAATTAATATTATTTAATTGATTTACCTTTAATTATATAGTCTTTTCTATTTAACTAAATTCAATATCTAAACGCTCTTAATTTAAATAATTACTTTTAAATATTTAAATTAACTAATTCATTTTTCCAAATTAAACTAATTTTATTCAAATTCTAATTTTATTTAATTTCTAATTAATTTTAGCTAATTTCATATTCCTCCAAAATTCAATTTTTAATCGAATTTAAATTTCTAAAATCTCTCAAAAATCATAAAAATCAAATTTCAAAATTCTAAAATCTCTCATAAATCAAAAAATCAAATTTATGAATTCATCAAATTTCTAGAAAATGTAAAAATCAATTTTTTCCTAAATTTGCATTTTAGAAACTAATATCTTATGAAAATAAATAAAAAATTTGAATCTTTATCCCATATTCTATTTCCTAAATGAACTCTCTACTTTTGAGTTCGAATTGGAAATAAACCTTTATTTCTGGAAGGTTACCCAAAATCTCCTATTTTCTAATTATCTCAGCCACTCAATCTCATTTTCTCATATCAATCTCAATCATCTGTTTAAACTTAAATATCTATATAAACCCCCATCATTCTCGATTAAAGGATCCAACTTTTTTAGCATCAATTTTATGCAGGTTTTTGTATCATCATCAAGCAATCATTTGGATCAAAATTCTCAAATCTTTCAGTCCATATGCTATCAAATTCAACTATGAGTTCCAACTAGAAACATCTCAATAGAGTACAAAGAAGAAATAGAATAACTTTGGCATCTATCAGTTTGCTTTGATATTTAGTATTTGTAGTTTCCGATTATGAACTTTCATAGTCTTGCAAATTTTCCCTACATACACAAGAAAGTAAAAAATATCAGTTGGGGTCAGCAGACAGTAATGTGTCCATAGCAACCATAATTCTAGGGTTTCACAATGCATGATCAATTTCCTCTCAAGTACATTGTGCCATAATATTTTCAGCTAAAAATTCATCTCCTAGTGGAGGTAAATGGGTTAATGGTGGTAATGTTGTTATTTCCCTATAGGAACGTTGTAAGGTTTTTGATGTGCTAAAGTCCATTGTATTGGTTAGGTTAAACATAAGGTCATTATTGGGATCCATATGACCTTTTTTCTTATGTGATCATGTGGTTGTCATATGCAAATGACTCTAGGAATGAGACTAAATATGATTATGACCACTAGTCAAGAGTCTCTTTTTTGGATTTTTAATTTGTTTGGAATGCAAGACTAAGATATAAAAGATACAAAATGACAATTACATCGGCTAGGTATGATACTATTTTTTTTATTTTTTTTGGAATTTAAGAATAAGGTATATAAGATGCAAAATGACAATTATGATGGCTAGATATGATGCTAATTTTTTAGAATTTTAATTTTTTGGAATGCAAGACTAAGATATACAAGATACAAAATGATGATTACAACAACTAGGTATGACACTAATTTTTTTTGGATTTTAATTTTTTGGAATGTTAGACTAAGATATGAACTAAGGTGTGAACAAAACTACCTAAAAGGGAAATTTTTGGAAACTCTGAGGATAAAAAAATTAAGAGATAACCAAAGTGATTAAAATAATTTTCTTGACCTCAAAATTAGGATAAAAAGTGACAAATTGACAAATTAACAAGGTGTTGATTGTAACAAAAAGATGGGGGATTTAAAAGACGTCAAAATTGTTCTAAAAATCAATATGAAAATGACCTAAAAAGTGAAGCCCATGGTTTCTGAAAATAACCCTGAAGGTATAATGTCAAACATTTGTAAATGCAACTTATGTTTTTTGTGATTTCTTGACTTTTTAAATTATCAAGGTAATGCAAGATAAAAACCCTAAATGCAAGAATAAGATTCCTAAATTCAAGGCGAAGACTAGGCATGCAAGGGGATGATTTTCTATATACAAGGATAGACTAAACATGCAAGAGAATGATTTCCTATATGAAACAGTACACTAAAAATGCAAGGGTTCCTAAGGAAATATGTAGTTTCATATGCCAATTACAAGAATAAAGGAACCTAGACAGAGGTCAAGGGTGTTAGAAACACTGAGAGGGGGGGGGGGTGAATCAGTGTTTATCTATTAATTATATTTCAGCCAATTAAACATGAAACAAATATGTATTCAAAGAATCTTAACACAAGAACACATAACACATGATATGATTATGGAGAACCTTGATCAGAGGAAAACTCCAGTGGGGATTAGTACCCACAAAATATTGTACTAGGTATAATGAACATGTTAAAGTTCCTTTGCCCTGTTAGAAGCAGTCTTTACAATTTGACTACAATGACCTGGTTAAAGGTCGGACCCTGTTAGGAATCTTTTACAAAACCCTGTTAGGGGTGTATGGCTCACTACCTAGGCTCACTGCCCAAATAATATGAAGGCTACAACCCTCTGAATGTTGATATGCACTATATCAAAAATGAACTGCTATAGTGACACTATTGTCTGATCAGTTTCGTGTATGCGTGGATGCTCTTACTTCTTCAAAGAGCTATATCATTTTTTGACTTCATTATACTATCCCTCTGTAACTTCTTCTTACACAATAATTGACACTTGTAACATATCTTTACATTACATACTTATATCTTCAAATCCAAATAGGCGTGACCCAAAACAAATCATTAGTCGGCCCTAAAACAAAAATACATAATGCTTCCGAACAAGTTGGCCCAAGCGTGTTTACTATTAGATTAATTACATCAATACAAACTTATAACTAAAGGCGCTTAGCCATTACATTATAAAATCATACACGCTGATCAAAACTGTAGTCGGCTTTCATGCTTTGTTTCCTGGACTGCAAGTTTACTAATCTGTCTGTAACTTTTATGTACTGATGTTTCATACTCTACGCGTTTGGATCTAGCATGTATATACACCATAGAGTATATACCTAAGCACACATGTTCTGGTGTGATCTCTAACATGTGCGCTGATGTGCTGATCTTTGTATCTCTCTGTATGTCCTATTTTATGTACTTAGTCATTTTATCTTCTAAGTTATCTTTGACAGAAACTTAGTATGACTTTGTTGCCATGATTGACAACACAAAATAATTCATGCTTCCTCAAGAAGTCAACTTGCCAAAAATTTCCCCCTTTGTCATTTATGGCAACAAAGGAATGTGGCTAAGTTACTCAAGATGACTTCATACAAAAATGACTGTATATCATAATACTTAATGATATATACATATATAATTCTTCGCATATACATTATATACTACTCCCCCTTTGACATTAATGACAAAGGTGTGCAAAAATTGTAAGTCTTCAACATACTTACTCCATATAGACTTCTGGGTACACAACTTGAAGAGATTGAATCTGTTTTTGCCAAAATACTTTCATTGCATCAACAGTTTGAAGATGCGTGCATAAAGCATATGTCAAATTTTCCATTTTTATCAGATCCGTGCAAGGACCTTGATCATATGTCTGTATGGTGTTATCAATCTATTTGATGTTCTCATTGAGAACTGTCAGAGATGGTGCAAGTGCATTCCTCAACTGAATCTACCTTATTCTGATCTTGCTAATTTCCAGTTTTTCCTTCTCAATTTTGTCTAGCTAACCTTGATAGACATTACTGCATATGATCATATCTTGCATGGAATTTTCAACTAAATTCTTTATGCTATCCACCATTTCTTCTGCCTCTTCAATCTTTTTTGGTGTGCTCAGAGTTGAGCTTCACTCTATCCATACAATTTGCTATGAATTTCTTTCCTTTATCTACCAATTCCTTCAATATAGCCTGCCCAATCTTTAAGGAATTCAGATCTAAGGTAAAGTTCTTTACCAAGTCATTTAATCTCTCCTTCTTGTATTCATCTTCTGCAATCTTAGTAGCAGATTCTACTAAGCTAGTGAAATGTGACTTGAAGTTTGATAAGATGTTGTCTACATCTTCAAATGATTGTACTTTGGCCACTTTCTGATCAGTAGGCACTAAGTCATTCAAAATATTCATTGTTTCTAAGAAGCAAGGATTCCTCATTACTTGTTTCTCTTTTGCCTTTTCCATGGCTAGGATGCTGATCTTGATTAGGTCTTCTTCTCCCCATGCATCCAAATTTGCTGAGTTAGGAGTTAACCTTGACAACAATGAGGTGGATGGTTGAGTGGATGGTGAGAAAATAGTGTTCTGACTTGTATCTACACACTCACTTTTGACACGAATTTGCTTCACTGGTGTCTCATTACCTTGAGTATCTTTCTCCTTATCCAAGTCTATTGGATCAATGGAAGGAACTTCATCTTGTTGTAGAGATGTTTCATCTGTGTTCATTTCCTCGGTGTTTACAAATGCTTCATCAACTTTATCCATATCTTTATCAGAAGCTGTCATAGATATTTTTACATTGTCAACTACTATAGTGTCATTTGTATCTTTAGCTGTTTCAAAAGTCACTATGGGCACTGAATCCTATGGACTTGTCATAGGCACAACCTGAATTACTAGTTTTGTGGCTTTTTTGGGAGGAGTTGGGGTATCTTTTGTTGTAGGCACCATTGGTGGATACATATGTCTGTCCATAAAGACTTGTGCAAATGCCTTTTTAGTCTCCTTACCAATCTATTCATATTCCTTGTCCATAATTTGTAGAGTCCTTGTCTTAGTTCAGAGATGAGGCTTCACCAGATCTAACAGAATAGCTTTCTCATCATGTGAACAAACATGAAGAAGAGTATCTAAGGTTTCTTCTCTAATCTTCATGTCCTCTTCAATAGCATGTCTTTTCATTATCTCTAGTATGTTCCATAACTTATCTGGTATTACTATTTTGAGTTCAAGAATAGACTTCTTAAACTTGATCATATGTGATATGATCATAGAGTGTATCTTAGTCTTAACCATCTCTTGATATATGTCATAGACTTTTGATAATGTATCCAGTCTTCCTTCATTTGCAATCCTATTCTTCAAGATATTTAGACTAGGTCTAAATCCTACCTCAGGTGGAGCTTGAACATTCTTAGCTTTTCTCCGAGTAGCTCTTGAGGATGGATGACTTGTAGGAACTTGCTTCCTTCCTATAGGTTTCTTTCTAGGTACAAAAGGTGGAGATGTATCTAGATCAATTGTGGTAGTAGGCACAGTGGTACTCTCCTCATTTTTCTTCTGTTTCTTCTTCTAAGTGTTATCAGTCTTCTCAAGTTTAACTTTAGCAATTTTGGCTTCTTTTGCCTTATCCAAATCTTCTCGAGTGACTCCATGCTTTCTCAGAATGTTGGATGTAGTTCTGGATGCTTTCCTTTTGTTAACAGCAAGTTGTAGTTCAATATCCACTTCGTCAGTCTTTTCTCTGTAGGTGCCCCATCTAGGTTCATTAGGGTCTTTAGGTGCTGACAATAAGACCTGCTTATATCCTTCTAACACATATTCATCTACCTCATACCCTAGTGGATGAATCCACTTAGTTCTAGGCTCAACAACCTCCATGCATGTGCAATCTGTTTCTACCATAAAGCATATTGTATCCTTGTATTTGTCAACTATCTTCTCAGATAGTTTGAACCTGCTCTGCATTTTAACCCTGAATATCTTTATATCCATGTACATTTTATCTCTTGCACTACTTTCTACTATCGCTTTAAGAGATATTTGAGTCATTGTAGGTTTTCCTTTGTCTAGATAAAGGTCTGTAACCTTTCCAACTATGTGGTGATACAAATAGATGATCAGTGATCCAAACCTAAATGTTTTTCTTTTGTCATGTTTGATGATTCTGATATTTTCAATCAACTGATCGCACAAGACCTCACATAGGTTGTATTGAGTGTTGTTTTTCACAATTCTGATAGTTGTAAGGACTGTTGCTGCAAAGACACTATTCAACCTGCTTGCTTGTTGAAACTTGTATCCAAGTATCATTGTCATGAGTTTAATGTCATCCTCCTTGATAGGGTCGACTGTCATTCCGCGCCTATCACTTCTGAACAAACAAACTTTCTCAATTTGTTTCTTTACATCTTTACCAGTGGGAAATACTGGTCCAGTCATTGAAAGTATAGTTAACTAATGGATTAATCCTATAGTGATACAGACAGGAACATCACCAATCCAAAAGAGATCATCATGAATTCTTCTTAACAAAATCTTTACCCATTATGGTTCTTCAAACTCATGCGCATTCGAATACTCCAAAATAGGGTTATCTTGTAGGTGCACAAATTCATCCTTGAATGTGAAGTCCTTATTTAACATTGATGCCATATGAGAAGCTATATTATCATCT
>MU226563.1:2311848-2328897 GCA_018584345.1 Thuja plicata
CTTGTTGATACAGTGTGTATCAAATAACCAGAAGGTTGTAGCCTTCACCTCTTGGACAGTGAGTCCTTGGATAGTGAGTCCACCACCCCTAACAGGGTTATTGTAAAAGACTCCTAATAGGGTCTGACCCTTCACCAGGTCACTATACTACTACATTGTAATGTACAACTCCTAACAGGGTTGGAAGATCTTTTAACAGGGATCACTATAAATAGTATAGTTCTTTGTGGGTACTAATTCGCACCAGGGTTTTTACCATTTGGTTTCCCCATAGCCAAATTGATGTGTTGTGTAATGTGTTATCTATATGTGCATTTACTTTGTATCAACCTGGATTAAGAAGTTTAAGATAAAGATTTAAAGTTGTTGATAACTGATTCACCCCCCCCCCCCTCTCAGTTATCCTTGAAGTATTCTAACACTCAGCCGATAAATCTAGGGATAGAAGAGCATCCACATATCATTCACATGGCCAAGTCATTATCCACAAAGGAACTTAAGGAATTTATAGAATTTTTCCAAGAGAAAAAGATAAATTTTGCATGGACGTATTCTGACATGCCGGGTGTGGATCCTGATCTCATTATGCATCACTTATCAATAGCACTAGGTGTGAAACCTGTCAAATAAAAACTTAGAAAGATGCATCCACATGTAGCTTTATTGATCAAGGCAGAATTGGAAAAACTTTTGAAAGCTGGGTTCATCCAAGAAATTGATTATGCAGAGTGGATTTCTAATATAGTCCCAGTGACTAAACATGACAAATCTATTAGGGTCTGCACAGACTTTAGAGATTTAAATTTGGCATGTCCTAAGGATGATTTTCCACTCCCTAATATTGACATGATCATGGACATGACATCGGGATATGAGATGTATTCATTAATGGATGGCTTCTCTGGCTATAATCAGATCAAAATTGCACCAGAGGACCAAGAAAAAATAGCTTTTACTTGCACATGGGGTACATTTTGTTGGAATGTTATGCCCTTTGGTTTAAAGAATGCTGGGGCTATTTATCAAAGAGATGTTACTACAATATTTCATGACATGATGCATAGGACAATGGAGGACTACATGGATGACACACTTGCCAAAAGTATGGATAGAAAGACACATCTCACTAATCTAGGTCCTATACTAGATCGTATGGAGAAATTTAGGTTGCATCTAAACCCTAAGAAATGTGCATTTGGGGTTACTTCAAGAAAATTACTTTGCTACATCATCTTGGTGAAAGGAATTGAGGTGGATCCAGGAAAGGTACAAGCTATAATGGAAATGCCACCACCCCATAATATCAAACAAATCAGAGGTCTCCAAGGTCGAATCCAATCTATCAGGCGGTTTATCTCGCAATTAGCTGACAAGTCACAACCTTTCACTAAAACTCTGCATAAAGGTGTGACTTATGACTGGAACAAACAGTGTGAACAGAGGTTTCAACAGATTAAACAATATTTAGCTAATCCACCCATATTGATGCCTCCCATTCAGGGGAATCCTTTGATCTTATATATCTCAGCAACAAAAACATCCTTAGGTGCTCTCTTGGCCCAAGAAGATCCAAATAATAAAGAAAGAGCCATCTACTACATCAACAGAATATTGGTCTCTTATGAAATGAATTATTCAGTAATTGAGAAGGCTTGCTTAGCAGTAGTGTTTTCTTCCCAGAAGCTACAACACTACATGTTGGCTCACACTACGAGGCTAATCACAAAGATTGATCCATTGAAATACTTACTCAGTAAAGCTACCCTCACAGGTAGACTAGCTAAATGGGTCATGCTCCTTAGTGAGTTCGATATTGTATATGTTGAGAGAAAAGCTATCAAAGGATAGGCGATTGTGGATCAATTGGTTGAAGCACCTCTTATAGATCACCAACCATTAAAGATGGAAATCCCATATAAGTCCATTACGCTTCTCACGCATCAGACATGGACAATGTTCTTTGATGGTTCATTCACCCAACAGGGGTCAAGAGCTGGAATTTTGTTTATCACACCTCAGTTGTACTCCTTACTGAAGGCATACAAAATGATGTTCCCTTGTACCAATAATACCGCCGAGTATGAAGCTTTGATCAATGGACTCAAGATTGCCATTGAATGGTGAGTAGATGAACTAAAAGTCTTTGGAGACTCACAACTGGTTATCAATCAAGTCAACAATACTTATCAAACCAAAGATGAAAATTTGGTACCCTATAAAAGGATGGTTGACAGCCTTAAGAATTACTTTGCACATGTCACTTTTCATAAAATTCCCCGGGTGGATAATAAAGCAGCTGATGCTATGGCTACTCTGGCCTCTATGTTACAAATGCCAAAGAATGATTTCAGACATGAGTTCCTAGTGGAGACATTATGCTACCCTGCCTATGACTCTCCTGACTCCCAGATGGTCTATTCAGTAATTGGACATGATTCATCTTGCTACCACCACATATACTCCTATCTCTATAACCAAACTATTCCTGACACATATACTAGAAATGAAAAATGCCATCTAATCCGCAGTGCTTCACGGTACGTCATCATAGAAAATGACTTGTATAGACAGGGTCTAGATGGTACCCTCCTTAGGTGTCTAGAACCTTATGAGTCCAAAAACACGTTAGAAGAAGTACATGAAGGCATTTGTGGTTCTCACTCAAATGGTCTAACACTGGCTTGTAATCTTATTAGAGCTATTTATTATTGGCCTGATATGGATAAGGAAGCTATGCAGTTTGCCAAGCCTTGCAAGCAATGTCAACTCCATGGTAACTTGATTCATGCTCTAGCTAAGGAGCTCATTCCATTTATCACCTTTTGGCCATTTCAACAGTGAGATTTCAACTTAGTAGGTCAATATATCTGTCTTCCTTGAGAGGACACAAGTACATCATCACTGCTATGGATTATTTTACTAAATGGGTTGAGGCAGTACCTCTTAGTGTAGCTGATGGGAAATCTGTAGCTATGTTCATCCTAAACTACATTATTTGTAGATATGGTGTACCTTCCTCTATTATCACTGACAATGGGGGACAGTTTAAGAATAAAGATCTAACAAATTTATGTACTGAGATCAAGATCATTAAACATTGGTCTTCTATTTATTGCCCCTAGGGTAATGGGCAAGCTGAAGCTTCTAATAAAACAATCCTCAAGATCCTGCACCGTACGGTACACAAATCTGGACAGGATTGGCACCTACAGATTAATTTATCTTTATGGGCCTATCACACCAATATAAGAATGCCAACAGGGGCCATGCCCTTTGCTTTAGTCTATGGTGTAGATGCTGTACTGCCTATTGAGGTTGAGATTCCTACCTTGCGACTCTCTTTGAAAGGCCTCATTATAGATGATGACATTAGAATATCTTGGCTTCAAGAGCTTGAGTTAATGGATGAATGCCAAAAGGTGGCATTTGATCATCTCAGAGCATATCAATAGAGGATATCAAAGAGCTATAATAAGAAAGTTAGACCAAGAGACTTCCAAACGGGTGATCTCGTCCTGAGAGAGAATCCTAAAAATCAGCAATAGCGAGCTCAGAAAGGGAAGTTTGAGCTGAACTAGCTTGGTCCTTATATTATTACTGTAGTATTTGAGTCTGGTTCTTATCATCTCTCTACTACAGAAGGTGAACCACTCAAAGAGCCCATCAACGCTCTTCACTTGAAGAAATTCTACAGTTGAGATATCTTCTGCATGCTCATGTACATACTTTATTTCTGAGAAAATCCTAAAAATTGTAAAATGTCCTAAAAAAATGATCATCTTAGTGAAAACCTGGAAAATAGGCACTTTGATGTATCTATTATCTTGGTGAAAACTTGGTAAACAAGCACCTTGATAATATAAAAAAAAATGAAAAAAAAAAAAAAATACAAAAAAAAAATTGAAAAAAAACAAAAAAAAAATTGAAAAATTGAAAATACAAAAAAAGAGAAAAAGAGAAAAATATGTCATTGATGAAAACCTGGTAAATGGGCATCATGGTAGCAAAAATAGAATTTCTACCAATATGGTGAAAACCTGGTAAACAGGCGCCTCTTGTTCTGCAATGCTTTATCTATCGCCGCATCTCTTGGCTTTCTTGCAGTTGCCCTTTCACTTTCCTGCTTCAGTTTTCTTTCTTGCTTTAGTTCGCTTTCCTGCTTTAGTGTGCTCATGCTTTCCGTCATCTTTGAGATTTTTCTCGACCTCACATGGATTGAAACTGGTCATACTTGGGGGCATGTTCCTGGTCTAGGGGGCATTGTCTTATCTTTTGGAGTCTTTCTCCTTTTGCATCGGTCACCAGTGGATCTCACTACGTCTACCTACCGATGCCTCATGGCACTTCGTCTCTTCTTGAGACTCTCTTTTGCATTAGTCACCAGTGGATCTCACTGCATCTGCCTACTGATGCTTTGATCTTGTTACCGATCATTACACTTGAGAATCTCTCGCAACAGTCACCGGTGGTTCTCACTGAGTTTGCCTACTGTCACTATATTGCTGAGATTTCTCCCTTCGTCTCGCTATTTGTGTCTGTTCGGCTTCGATCCATTCATTGCTTGGGGGCATGGCTCCCCATTTCGATCGCTTTTCAATTTACACTTGAGTCAGTAATCTTGTCAAAGGACAACTTTCTATTGGCACAAACTAGTGTTTCTCAACACCTTAATCAAATAGTGTTTTTCAAACACTCTCTTTGGACACATATGTGTTTTTCAACACACATCAGATATCTCATGACGTAAACATCTTTTGATAGCAATCAAACACATTACACTCACAAGAAAAATGGTATTTTTCAACGCCCTAAACATAGACACATTTGTAAGCCTTTAAACTTGCTGAGATATGAGTGACTCTTTCTTAGTATGTTGTCTATTCTCATAACTTTCATTTGATATTTTCTTTGTCTACTGCTTGTTGGTGTGGTTTTGATGATCCAGCAATGTCAAATAAATAGGGTGTATGTGATAAGAGCTTCTGCATTAAGGTGGAAAATCCTCACATCCCTCGATCTTATTTATTTGTATGCCAAGGCGAGGTCCAAACTATCTCCTTGACTGTTATTGCTATGATTGTTTACTTGTGGAATTTTATTACATCAAATTGGAAACAATATTCAAGTCACCTTGGCTTTTGTGCCTCAGTGCTTATGTTCATTTCCTATATTTTATCCAATGAAAGTCATATTCATATTCTTATGGTTGCAGTAGCACCAGTAAGGATTGTATTGACTTTGATGATCCAAAAGCACCCAATGATGATAAATACAATGAGTATATCCATAAAACATGTGCATCCATTATAAGCATAAATCAAATCATGCATAGCATTTATCCATCTAACATCTATCATAGCATTTTCATACATCAATAAAGCATGTGCATAAACATTTGCATATTCATTCATTGCATACATTTCTAGTCCATACATCTAAATCATATAGGAAATAATCTCATAAAACATACACATTTAAAGCAATATATACACATGTACAATGATGCCAAAAATTGAACTCATATATATATCGATCGGTCTAAATGTACAAGGGTGCTACTCAAGCACAATAGGTCAAAATGGTGGTATAATATACATCAAGATCTAACCACCTAGAGGAGGTGGAGGGGGTGGTATGCCCTACTGCTGAGGAGGAGGACCTAGTGGAGGAGGACCTGCTAGAGGAGGTCCCGGTGGAATGATCTATGCACCAGCATACTCTATGAAAGGAAAAATCTGATCTGCTACCTCAGTTACTGCAATAGTATACACAGCATAATAGTAAGAAGTCTGAGTAGCCTCATATCTAGTCTCTAGCTGGGATCAAGCCAATGCCTCCCGCAACTCCTGGATCTCCTGATCACACTCGAATATCCATGTATCCTTGATGATCACCTATGTGTGGAGGTCTTCACGCTCTCTCTGTGTTTGATAAGCTCTCTCCCTGACTTTATGGAGAGCCTCCTTTAACTATGCTACCTATCCACCTACTGGAGGATTAGTCAAAATAGCATCAGCCATCACTATATCATCACCCTACTCTGCAGCCCTGTCCTAGCTGCCACTGGGCCCAGCACCTGCATCTAATCCCATGGATCTCATAGGGATATCTGTCTGAACTGTACAAGGCCATACAACTCTCTCCTGCTACTGTAGAGGTAGTTGTTGTGGCTGCTATCCTAGAGGAGGAACCTGCTATACCTACTGCTGAGGTGGTGGCTACACCACCTGATGGATTTGACCCACCAGAGCTGTGAATCTGGGGAATGAATGGGTTAACATATAATCTTTGTATACAGGTGTCATACCTACATTTGTCACCGTGGCCATATAATCCCACCTAGTTGGTGGTACTCGGGCATCTATCATGTTGCTCCCCCTATCTAGTAATCTCTGCCACCCCTTCTTCATCTCATCAACAAATCAGGCATAAGTACAATACTCAAGAGACAGGTCCTGTGGCCTCCCAAACTGGCGCAATATGTGTGTAAGAAAGAAGCGCTCAATAACTGTAATGGTGCATCCTATCAGAGGATGTGAATAGAACATATATGACAGCTCATGATGAGCATCATCCCAAACCTCAGTGGCTGCCCAAGGTTGCCATATGACTGTAGCCATATCATCAATCTACGCTTTCCACTGCTTAGTCTTACCCAGCATAGGCTGGGTCATCGGACTGGCGTATCTATAAATATACAGCTCTAATGGCTACCGCATATCACGAAAAATTGGCCTACATATGGGAAGGTTCTCCCAGGCCCAGATCTGCAAAATGATGACTCCTGCCACCATAGTACGGGCACCCTGATACATGATCTCATGCATCTCATGATACATTTGTGCGAGCATGCACTTGCCCCATCCAAAAGTGACTGCATGAACATTCAGCATCTTCTGGAGCATAACGCCCCAGCCACACTCTAAACCGTGCTGACCACGATCATGAACCAGATGACAACTCAAAAATAGCGCAAGAACAATTGCCAAGGGATAATCTCGGCCATACATCCGTATCAACTCCTCCCAGGAGATGGCCTGGCCCATCACCAAATTATCCTGAAAGATGGCTCTCAAAGCCTGTGTACCATCTCTCAGCTACGTGCAATACTCTACACGAGCTCCATGGAATGGCACTCTCAAAATGTGGTATACATCCTCTGGAGTCACCATCATCTCTCCCTGTGGCAAGTGAAAAGTATTCATCTCCGAATGGAAATGCTCAACCAAGGCTCCAAGTAGTCCGTGATTCACCTGAATATTGGGTACATCACGTAGATATGTGAATCCCAGCCCATCAATGTGGGCCCTGTCAGCATCTGATAATCTATGTACTAACTCACCCATGATAGGATGATTGGATCTAAAACTGATGTCTAGGAGATCGACCTGCAAAGCAAGTGACAAAATTGGATCAGTACCTCAACAATGATGTTTTTTCAAAGCAAAAGACAACAAATGTAGCTATGGAACTATTCCACACATAGTTTAAGATATGACAACTGGTTGACTCTGCGACGCAAGAAAAATGAAAATTTTTTATTTTTGCCAGTTACCCATGTGAGAAAACTCTTTTCTCGCGCGAGGAAACTCTTGTCCTGTGTGAGATTTCTGGCTCACACGAGGCAAGATGTGTTCTCGCACAAGATTCTAGGAATATCATGCGGCACACACGCGCTTTTCACGTGAGCGTTAGGGAGGGGCCCGCGCGTGGAATCCCCAACCCGCACAAGGATTCAGATTCCTCGCACGAAAGGCGATTAGGCCCACGTGAGGAAACTGTTTCCTCGTGCGAGATTTGGTAGGACAAGGTTTAAATAGCCTACAAACACACTAACACTAAAAATTGATAAAAAAATTTTAGAAATACAAGATCAAGTTATGAGTACTCACAGGTGCGTTATACTCCGCTGGTCGGTTGTGCCGTCGGGAGTGCTCAAATCGATGTGTGTGCACAGGAATGCTATCGATGTCAGCTAGAGCTCTTGTCAACGCTAAATTCAAAGGTGAATAATGATTTGAAAATGACCCCTCCAAGCCTTATATAGCCTTTGACCTAATTTTTCAAAGTGCTTTGTTTTCTGTAAAAGTTGCACCCTTGGCTAAATGGACAATTCTGAATCCATTTTCGTGATCGAAATCAAAATCTGACACTTGTAATCAGCTCAAAATCACATTTTAAAATTTTGGGACCGACGTGATTGGATGCTTGTGCAGTCAATTTTCTGATGTTGCTTTCTTGTCAAGATTATCTCTTGTTATCTTTTTTCTCAGATTCTGCAATCTTTTCATCAAAGTCAACTCTAGTAAATTTTAGTCAATTGTGGTCAAACCTAATCAACAAGACCTCTTGATCGCTCTAAATTGATTCTTCTCTCTCTTGATCTATCTTTTTCTATGATTTCTCGCTCTCAACATTATGATGTGTCATCTTTCAATTTCGCTCCCGAGGGGTCAAGATGATTGCATCATTGAATCTTTTTGTATTATTCTCGAATCAGCCTGATCTGAATCAAAAGTCCCCAGCGCTAGGGGCATCTCATCACTTGGGGCATATTCAGTTTTTTGTACCTTATGGTCAAAATTGGATATTCCATAATCTCACATCTTGTCATCTATCTTTCTAGGTATCTGAGAAATCTAACTCAGATCCTCAAGGATCAAGCTTCGTTCTGGAGAAGATTCTTGAAATCTCATTGGGTATTGGGGCAATCTAACCCTAATTCCTGAAAGTTACTCTTCATTCTGAAGATGATTCTCAAAAACTCTTTAGACCATTATCTAGGCAATCTAACCTAGATCTCGGAGGGCTTACCTTCGTATTGGGGCAATCTAACCCTGATTTTGGAGATAGTCCTAGATCTTCATCAGCTATCAGTGTATATTGGGGCAATCTAACCCCGATTCTGATCTTCACTTCAGACTGATCTTTGAATCAATGTGCTGCTTGTACATCAATTCAAAGAGGGGAAAAATGTAACACCCCAAAATTGGCACCTAATAATCCAATCAATTTTGGTGCATTCCTTCAATTTTCTCATCTTTGAAGTCCTATTGTACTAGGAAAATTCTTCTCCTAATTGACTTTAATTGACTAAGTTTCAAATTCAGAAAACCCAAATTTGCATAAATCTGACATTATATTTAATTCCTAAATTCTCAGATTTTATTAGCTAAAAAACCCCTATGATTAATTGATTTAATCCTAAAGTCTTAAGTGCTTTTAATTAAATCAATTCCACCCCCTTTGGCTAATATACATAAAAGGAATTGAAAGGTTATTTAATTATTGGATGAATTATCCTCAAAAAAGAATTCCATAATTCCATGTGAAAGGACACTCATGTGGCAATAATTCACCCTTTTATTTGAATAATCTTTGCATTTTTTTCTCAAAAGAGAATGAAGAGTCCACCGTTTCTTTTCAAGAAACTCTTCACTCTCTTTCCATGGTTTTCTATAAATTGGACCTCTTTTTCTTCATTGAGGAGGATGATTTTTGAGAGCACCAAATCTATAGTCAATTTGCATTTAATTTCTTCCATGCTTTAAGCTTAAAATTTGCATAATTAGGCTAGTTTCAATTGGAATTGAAGATGTATTGCTTTCATTTTTGATTCATTCATATATCTAACATTTCAATTTCATTCTCTCAAAGCTTTCTAGATTAATGGAAAGTTTAATTCTAGTTTAAAAGCAATTTCTTTTCTAGATTACAAGCATTTCATTCCTAGAATAAGAGTATTTGCTTTTCCTAGATTAATTGCATTTTGTTTGCATAGATTAGTTGCAATTCAATTCTAGATCAATCATCTCTAAATTCATAGATTAATTGCATCTCTTTTCATAGACTAGTTGCAATTTCAATTTCATAGAGTAATGGCAAATTGGTCTTTTCTTACATTATAGAAATCCTCCATATTAGCAATGGTCAGGTTTTTGGCTTTCATTCTGAGGGTAAACTCAACATCCCCAACTGATTAGGAGGCAACAAGTCACTTCAATCGAGTTTGCAAGTTGGCCAATTCATGTTCATTTTTGTGAATTGAACGATTGCATAATGACTATGTTGTGTTTGTGCCAAATTTAGAGGTCCACATTCAGCATATAACACTCACCTCGCTCTTTAAATACCTGCATAAATCTTTTAGGCTCTTGGCTTTTCACTGTCTTGTTATCATGGCTACCTCCAGCATTCTCTTTTCCTTTTTTAACATTCCCATCCTTTTTATTCACATCAATATTGTCAGAAGTATCCCTAGATACCATACCCTCTTTAGACTGAGAGTCAACATAGTTCACCAGAATAGGTGCATAGTCAGGAGTAACCTTTGCTTTAGTCTTTAGGCTAGACTCACTATTCTTCTTTGCAGGGGAGGTAGTACGCACCTCACCTTGGGTACTAGTATCTTTTAGCGCCTTGTTGTCTTCAGGTCCTTCCATGTCCATATCCTTTGTATTAGCATTGTTGTCGCTATCCATCTCCTGAGAGGAGTCAGTAACACCCTTATCCTAAGTATCAGTATCATCCTCTATATCCATACCTCCTTCCTCTGAGAGGAATTTTTCCGCTTCTCCCATATCAACTTTTTCATCCTCCCCTTGGCCTCTGTTTCGTTATCTGTGTCCATACCAACCTCCTCTGTGAGAATATTTGTAGAATCTACTAAGACATTGCTTTCTTTGGTCTTCCTCTTTTTTCTAGGAGTGTTGCTTTCATTAACCATAGGTAATTTACCCTTCTTCTCCTTGTTGGAGCCAGTAACCTGGGTGTTATCCTATAGCTTAAATTTTGCATACTCATAAATTAGCAGAATAAGCCCATCATGAAGAATAGGTTTCTCTACACTCTTCCTATTTTCCATAATGCTATTACCCAAGGATTTGAGCAGAAGGTAGGGGAAAGAGATTTTCATTTTGTAGTGGAAGTGATTAACAAGCATAAAGTGGAAATTATAAACCCTAGTATAGAGACCCTCAAGCGTAAAATATTTCATAATAGCTTTGACAAGTTTTCCCTAGAAAAGCTTCATATGACAACGCAAGACATAAACCCCTGACTGTTTAACAAGAAGATCTCTTTCTCCCTGGGTCTTTGGATACATTCTAGCCACATTCTAGGCCATAACCCTACCTCTACATTATTTCAACCCTGACATTTTAAGACTCATTATTTCATAAATAACTTTCTTAGTAACAAGAAGGACTTGCCACATATTGTTACATTTCCATTATCCCATCTATCCAAAAATTCCTTGGAGATATCTTTGTCGTAACCATGGAGTCTCTCCATATAATCAATGACCCAGGCTTCCTTAAGTCTATTCCATACCTCGGACTCCTTTTTCCATTTATAGACCGTGGGCTCTTCACATTTTAATTTTCTTCCCATTTTTCCAGTAGACCAAACTTCATAATATCGCACAAGATGAGGCCAAGATCACAAAAAAAATAGCAGAGCAAGTAAATTGTGATAATGAACTACCTTTTAAAAGGAATGATAGCATCTTTCCCACAAATGTAATTATTATTACAATGGTCCTTGTGCATGCGAGACCCATATTTAAGGCAACTACATAAACTATCGCTTTTTTTCATCATCATTAGTAGTAGCTCCAGGTTTTTGGTTGATTTGGTCATACCTTATAAGTTTTAGGACTTCAATATTTAATCCTTGATTACCTTTCTAGTTCCTGGCATTATCACTATAAACTCCCACATTCGCTAGGTTATTGGCCATGGCGTTTGACTCTCTGATTGCATGACTAACGTGTGTGACATCAAAATCAGATAAAAACTTTTTAATCAGAGAGATGATGTGACTCGTATTCCAAGACAGAGTATGATTACCATTAATTCAATTAATAATATTCATGGAGTCACCTTCCAGCCATAATTTGGAGCAATTCTATCTTTTAGCTAGCTTGCAAGAATAGAGAGCAGCCATAGCTTCAACAATATGGCTAGTTTGATATCCAGTAGGGATAGCAAAAGCTACAATACAGATACCTTGGGAGTTCCTAACAATGCAGCCACATCCAAAAATGTTGGGGTTACCTTTAGCAGCTCCATCAAAATTAACTTTATACCATCCAGGAGGAGGGGATCTCCAGATAGCTATCTCATGGGTAGTGTGAGCAGACTTAAAATTAGCAGAAAAATTCTAGTTCTCAATAACATCCTTATCAGAGACCCCTTCCATGAGTTTTGGTTTAATTTCACAAGATATTTTAGTATTTTTAACAATACTTCTAACAATTTTGGAGCCAATCAGAAAGGAAGTGGAGAGTTCATTCCTGAATATCCTATTATTTCTTTCCTTCCAGATCCTCCATATAACATGTGGGGCTGTATATTTCTGAATAAGTTTTCCCAACTAGTGAGGGATGGGAGAACTCCATTGTGATAGGAACTCTTTAATAGTGTTAGGGAATACCTAGCTGAATTTCCAATGTTGCAAGACTACCCTCCAGATTTCTCTTGAGAACTGACAATGAAGAAACAAGTGAGAAGAAGACTCAACATCTTTCATACAAAGATAGAATCTATTAGGAATTATCCAACCTCTTTTAGTCAGGTTCTCAGTAGTAAGGATTTTGTCCTGAATAAAAAGCCAGAAGAAAAATTTAATTTTAGGGATAAGGGAAGGATACCAAACCTTAGCCCATTAGGGCTCCACACCTTGGGAGATAGCAGAGAATAAGCAGAAGCCACCATGAAATTACCATTGGGATTAGGGGACCAAATGAGCTCATCTTCATAGTTAACTTTGATCTCCTTGGGGGATAGATCAAAGTTAATAGTTTTCAATTATGGATCGATGTCACTGAGGTTGACCCATTTATTATCCTTCCAGTAATCCGCAACTTTACACCCAATTCTTAGGGAGAAAATTTTTGCAAATTGGGCCATATCAGGGTACTAGATGAGGGGTTTATCCCTAAACCAAGGATCATCCCAAAAGTTGATTTTCTGACTATTTCCAACTTTCCAACGAGCCCCTTTAGCAGCAAGAGGTCTAGCCTTCAAGATACTATTCCATGGAAGCTATGTTGCATAACGTGACTAGATGTGGTTTATTATCTATGATAGATGGGTTCTTTGGATATAATCAGGTGTTAGTCAAGGGATCTAAATAATTTAAGACCGCCTTTAATACCCCTTGGTACTTATGTGTATGCTCATATGCCTTTTGGTTTAAATATGTTGGTGCTGCATTTCAAAGGGCTATGGATGTGGCTTTTAAGGATCTTATAGATTTTCTCATGGTATTTTACCAAGATGATTTGACTACTTTCTCAAAGAGAACAGAAGATCATTGTTGCCACTTGGAGAAGGTTTTAATCAGATCTTTGGAATATGGTATATCACTAAACCCAAGAAAATGTTAATTTGTTGTTACAGAAGGAAAACTCTTGGGGCATACAATATCAAAGGAAGGGGTAAGGATAGATCTAGAAAGAGTTGAAGCCATTCAGAAGGTCCTTTCTCCTAAAAATCTTAAAGGTGTGCAGTCATTTCAGGGACAAATTAATTTTGTTAGGAGATTTATTGCCAACTATGCAAAGCTAGTCAAACCAATAGTCAAACTATTGAAGAAAGATGTCAAGTTTGAATGGAATCAGGATGCACAAAGATAATTTGAGAAAATTAAACAAGAAATTCAAGAAGCCCCTATTCCAATTTCTCCTGATTATGCTAAACTATTTTCTCTATTTACATTTGCATCTTTTCACACTATTGCAGCAATATTATTGCAAAAAGATGA
Source organism: Thuja plicata (assembly GCA_018584345.1). Classification (NCBI taxonomy): domain Eukaryota; kingdom Viridiplantae; phylum Streptophyta; class Pinopsida; order Cupressales; family Cupressaceae; genus Thuja; species Thuja plicata. The sequence goes on from MU226563.1 coordinate 2,325,616, forward strand.
GGAAGGATTTGAGCATCCCATTTCATTCTTTACTAAATCACTACAATCAATTGAGTTAAGTTATCAATTAATGGAAAATCAAGCTTATGCATTGGTGAAAGTAGTCAAAGAAATGTAGACCTTATCTAGTGTATGCTAAAGTTAATGCATATGTTCCCCATGTTGCAATAAAGGATAGCTTGGTCCAAAGTGAAGTGGCAGGGAAAAGATGCAAAGGGATTAACAAGATTTAGGATTTTGACTTGGAAATCCATATTACTAAGCTGGTAAGGGGATTGGGACTAGAAAAATTAATGAAAGAGGAAAATTTGGATCTAGTTCAAGTGAATAATGTGAAAAATTATGGAGGAATGGTTACAAGTATTAAAATGCAACCCTGGTATACCAAAGTAGTGTATTTTCATAAAAATGCAAGCTGCCCAGAGGGCTTGAGCGACAACCAATGGAGAAGTTTGAGATTGAAAGCTCAGAGGTATGTACTATTGTAGGGTGACTTGTACTAGAAAAATAGGGATGGAATATTTCTTTTATGTCTGGGCCAAGGGCAATTTGAAAAGGTTTTGAGGGAAATGCATTCTGGAATATGCGGAGGACATTATTTAGCCAGAGAAATAGCTCATAAAATCTTAAGGGCTGGTTATTATTGGCCCTATTTGTTTAAATATTCCCATTCTTTTGTTATAAAATGTGATCCGTGTAAAATATTCTCTAATAAACTAAAATTTTTAGGTGCTCTATTGCTAGATCATGTAGTTGCAGAAGTACCTTTTGCCATGTGGGGGATGGACTTCATTGGAGAATTTCCAAAAAAATCAAGTTGGGGACATAGGTAGATTTTGGTTGCTACTGATTACTTTACTAAGTGGGTTGAGTAAATTCCAACTAAGAAGGCCACAAGCACAGTGGTGGTCGACTTTTTTATGAATAATGTGATTACTAGGTTTGGTGTTCCTATTAAACTAGTAATGGATATTGCCATGTGTTTTAGATCAGAAGAATTTCTTGATTTCTATTCTAACATGGGAATTGTTATATCATATTCATCCCCTTACCATCCAAAAGCCAATGGACAAGAAGAATATAGTAACAAAATCATTCTATAGATTCTAAAGAAAACCTTAAAAAACAACAAGAGGGCTTGGCATGCCAAATTCAAACTTTCTTTATGGGCAGATAGAATTACTATAAAAAGCATGATAGGAAAGTCCCCTTTTGAATTAGTATATGGTGTCCAATCTAGAATTCCTATAAACAATTTGGTTCTAGTTTATAAGTTCATCCAAGATGAGGGTTTAGAAGTTTTTGAGCCTATGCATAACAGAATGGTTCAATTAGTAGAATTGGATGAAGTGAGAAGAGATAGCCAAAGAGAAAATGTTAAATTACAGCAAAAGATGAAATATCTTTTTGATAAAAGAGCAAATGAAAGAAAATTCCAGCCTGGTGATTTGGTTTTTCAATGGAATTTCAGGGTTGAAGATAAGGGAAAATATAAAAAATTTGAATCTTTATGGTTGGGTCTTTATATTATTCATCAGATATTTGGAAAGGATTCATATCTTCTAAATAATCTAGATGTTGAGGTGTTTGAATTTTTAGTGCATGGACAATTATTAAAGCCTTTCTTCAATTAATTTTGCTTTCCATGCACAGTAGTCTTGTAATCTATGTACAGGTGTGTTTGTTTCCTATTGTTTGTTTCTTTCCAAGTTGTGTATTTATTTCTATAGTAGGTTGGTGTGGTTTTGGTTTGCTTGCCAGAGATCTGTATTCTTGCTATGAACTTTCTTTCAAGTATCCTCAGATAGAGCCACTATTGGGACTATTTAAGGTTTTCTAAGTCATGCTAAATATTTTGGGTTCCCAATGTCATTTTGTGCCTAAAACATTGAAGTATTTTCAAGCATGCTTCCAAATATTTATAAAATGTCTGCATTCAAAGGTAATGGTGTTTGAGAAGGCTCTTTATCACATAAACCCTAATTGATTATTATTTATCCCTTGGTGGTAGAACCCTAAGTCTTGTTAAATCAATTTCCATGTAAAACCCTAAAGCCTTAAGACATGTTCTACTTTCGAGTTACTTTATGGGTCACTTAAAGTCCTTCAAAGCCATGTGTTCATATTGTTGTCAAGCGGGGCCATGTTTTTAATTTCCCTAAGTCCTAGCACTTTATTTCTTTATCCTAATTCTGAGTGCCCCGCAAACCCTTTTATTTAATTATCATGTGTCATGCAACCTAACTTTGATCCAAAGGATAGCGCAAAGCCTCAAAGAAAAGATGATCACCAGATATTCATTACGGAATTGCGCATAAAGGCCATCTATTTTTGGTTGGTCTGAAACATTTTAAAGGTTACCATAAATCTCATGTAAGTTGTTTTCAATCTGACAATTGGCGTAAATCCTTAACCATAAGATGTAGAGAGATTAACCTTTAAGGCATCACACCTTTGTGACATCTATCCCTTTCTGGAAGTTTGGGGCATGTGTCTTAAAGTTAGCGAAAGGCTAAAGTGGTGAAAAATCTAGATAAATCCTATGGTTGGCATGATTCCTTAATCACGAGATGCAGTGATGTTACTGTTCAAGGCATTGCGCCTTATTGACGCGTGGTGGCCAGATTTGAGGTAAAAGTAAAGGTAACCACCAGACAACTTAAGTTTCATCCAACGATGAGCGTAAAGCCTCATAGTGGAGATGTAGTTAGCTTAACCTTTAATGCATTGCACCTTTACGCCATGTGTCCCTAATGGGTCTGGGTTTGCATAAAGGAAATGAGTTAAAAGTAGTTTAAGTTTGATTAGATCAACAACAGGCGCATTCCCTTCATCATGAAGATGCAAATATTTAATCATCAAGGCATTGAAATTTTGTGCCATGTGTAAAGTTGTTGGGGGTTTGGACAGGTTAAGGACAGATTAGTTTTAAATGGATCAATGGTTGGTACTTTGCCTTAATGCACAAGATAAATTTCTTTACTAATCAAGGAATCATGTCTGATCGCCACATAGCATTGTTGATGTCATCATTTCTAAGTTTTCAAAGGCAGATAAAGTGATAGTTAGTTTGCAAAAGATCTATGGCCAACACTATCCCTTGATCCTGAAGATGAAGTTTTTTATTGTTTGTGTTAGAAATTAATCTTTACTTGCTTTATGTAAGTAGGAGATTCCTATGGAATCCCTACACCTATTTTATCCTCTTGTAAGGATAATTCATTTTATGTATCTTTTATTATCCCTTGGTTGTATTATTTAATTGGGATAAACCAAGGTATC
>MU226563.1:2338276-2360344 GCA_018584345.1 Thuja plicata
CCTCTATGTCATCATTCTTTTCTTCCCTCAATACTTCACATATTTTCTCAAGAAAAGCTAGTAGTTGAGAATCATGGTAGATTCCTAACTCACAAAGTTTATCCATTAATTCCATTCCCAGAGGCCTAATATCTGAAGGTATTTCTTGATAGATATTTATCATTCTCATGAACAAATGTAGTGCAGGTTCACCTTTATATCTTTCCAAACTAAAGAATATATCCAAAGGGGACATGTAAGGTTCTTCCTCCAAAACATAATTTGTCTCTCTTTCCTGTTCATAGAACATGTCTTGTTCATAACACATCTTTTCTTCTTCACCACTCGCATCATGAAACATATCAGGAAACCACTTCTCAAACTATCTCTATGATGAGATGGATTGTGTGGGTAGTGGTCCATATACTTGTTTCGCATTATCTTTTAACATCCTAAAAAATAGCCTCATCACCTGATCCTCTGTAGAAACTGCATAATATTCTATGAATGTATAAAATGCATCCAAGTGTTGTAGTGTCGATTCTTCCCATTCTCCATGGAACTTTGGTAGAAGTTGTGAAATTTTAGGGGATAAATTATTTGGGATGCATTGAAATCTCCTAAGATCCAATGACCTGATACCATCTGGAATAAAAGGATTTCTTTGAAATGATGGATACATTTGAAAAAACAATCCACCATCTCCTTCTGAATCTTCTCCATCAATAGAGTCACAAATTGAAATGCTTTGTTCAATAGAGTCACCACCTTCTTATCAGAAGGAAAATACTTACTATCTTCTAAGTTCTTTTCTCTTAGTAGAGTCTTAAATATATCACAAGAGCTTCTAGGTAAAATTCAAAAATATTCTTTTGAACAATTCCCCAGCAAAGTCGCCAATCTGTTAGTGCTCAAATCAACAGATTAGATTTCCTATAGACTTGCCAATCTAATGTTGGGAAACCTGAGTGATTTGGCCAACTAACAAGTCACAACCAAGGCAAGGTTGGAACTTCTGCAATTCTGGCTCTGCAAAACCAAGGCTGGTAGGCCTATACCTTGACTTATCCTTCAAGTTACAAGGCTTTTATAGCATATAAGAAACACTTCAACCTTCTCTCTCAAGTATGGCAAGGAACTTGAAAGAAATCTAACAAAAAGAAATATATCATGAACTGAAAACTGAAATACTTTAAGTAGTTGAAAGAATGTTTAGTAAATGTGTATGTAATTTGAAATGAATAGATAGATAAGATATCAAAAACTATAAACAATGAACTGAATAACTATAATCCAAATAATAATTACACCAGTTTGTTATTCTACCATGGGCAATAGAGTCAAGATCATTCCAATGTTATGTTCAACCTCAGAGATAGTTTTACAACAAAACTTATCACTTCAAAGGTGTTATGGAATGTACATGCAACCTAAAATAAATTCAAATATATTTCAAAAGGGTAATACTTCTCAAATGAAAGACCAATTGACTAAGGCCTCAATCAACCAAATTTAACCATGCAAAATGAGAAAACCAATTGAAAATATAAACTATGAATCAAAACAGGAAACATGCACATCAAACTATCACTTTGAAGAAGTTCTATTGGTTTATACGAGGGACTAATTGTAAAATGATAATGAAACTATTACACATGTGAAAGAAAAAGGACTTATCTTTATTGATTTTGAAAAAATAGCACATCCAGGTCCATATTATACTTGTTGATTAAAAACTATCCAAATATGTGAAATTGTATTATATTGTATTGTCCTCTCTTTACATTTTACATTATGTATATATATGTGTGTTTGAGTGGATTTCACACCTCTTTAGGGTGAAAAGACACAACTCTTATTACAAATTATTTTGAAAAAATAATAAACTAACTAAAAAATAACTACCTAACTTTTAGATTTGGCTTTGGTCAAAAACCCAAAACACCTTTTGAAAAGCTAATATTTTTGCTGGAGATAGTAAATTTGATTTCCCAAACTAGTCATTTTTAGATTTTTAAAATTCAACCATCTTTATCCTCTGTCAAAATTATCTTTGTAGAAGGTTTAAATTCCAGCATTTTTTGAAGGCTTCGATTAGTTAGTTCTATTTATTTGTGTCATAAAGCTTCCTTCCTTTGATCTTTTTTAGTATGGAGAAACATGCTTCTTGATAATGGATTGGGACTTCTAAATTATCAAAATTTAGGGTACCACCAGGGTGTAAATATGGAAATGTTTGTAAAGGAAAATGGAATAAAATACATACCTCTGAAAAAGAACCTGCTGAAAACCTTGTCAGACAGTCTCAGAAACAGTTGATTTTTGTTATCCTGAACTGAAACTGCGAGATCTACAAAACCTAGAAATCATTTTTTGATCTGGCTCAATTTTGATTTTGACCCTCAATTCAATGTCACCATTGACCCAAAATTTATGATTTTGACCTAGGGAAAAATTGACCTCTGATTCTAACCTAGGGCATAATCGACCTCTAAAATCTCTGATAGAAAATCTACTTCTGGATCCCGATAGTTTTCCAAAAAGGGTATCTGAATCTGCACTCCAACTTGCTGTTCCAAACCTGTCCCTGAAATAAAAATTGTTTGTTTGTTGGGGGAGGGGTTTACCTTAGTCAAACCCTATTTTTGGAATTAAGTTCAAAGTATAATTCAAATTGCATAAAACAAACAAAGTAAATAAACAAATTCACCTTGCTTATATGGAAACCCTTGTGGCAGATTTGAATCCGTGGATCCATAAGTATGTATGCACCAAATGGATGTAGAATGTAGAACATCAGGTGTAGGATGTCTCAAATCAATTGCCTTTGGATCTTCAACACCAATCTTGAATGGATCTTGGAATAGGAAGAGGCTTGCATGGATGCGGATGGAGAAATCTTCAACAAGAGGGCTCCATAGAGTTTGAATCCTTTAATGGCTACCAATGGATCTCCTTGATGAATTAAATGCTTTAATGTCTTTGAATGCTTGAATTCTTGATATTAGATGCTTGTTTCAATACATCATGCATATATTTTTGATGGAATTGCTTCTTGCCCCTTAGAGAAAATGAGAGGAGAAATCTTCCTTATATACCAATCTAGGGCACAATCTTCTAGAGAGGCCTACATAGGAGAATTAAATTCCTATTAGACCTATACCCCTAGAAGTAGACCTATATTAAATATAATTTAAGAGCCATCATTTTAGAACCCAAAATAGCCGACCCAGAAGTGAGAAATGAACTTTTCCAAAGCCCGACATCCGGAAACCCCGAAAACTTGAAATCTGGACCTTGGGCTAGAAAAGGTCAATTCTGACCTAGGTCAAGGTCAAGGTTGACCTTGACTTAGGTCAAGGTCAAGGTCAACCTTGACCTAGGTCAAGTTCAAGGTTAACCTTGACCTAGGTCAATTTTGAGGTTGACCTTGACCCAGAAAGGTCTATTTTGACCCTGAGGTCAAAAATCTCAGTTTTGCAGTTTAGGATGTCAAAAACAAGCTGGAGAAAAGTGGGAAATGGGGCAGAATAGGAGGAAAATCCAGATCCAAGTCAGATACCATTTCAAGGCACTTGACATGACCCCAAACCAATTTCTCGGAGGGCTAAATGAGTCTACAATGGAAGTGCTTCCATTTTCCAATGACACATTTTGTAACAAAGTTGGTTATTGTTTATCTTGTATGTTTGTCTCTTGTATGAGTCATGTATTTGTCTTTTCTCCTAGCCATCTAAAGCTTTTTGCATCCTGTTTCTTTTAGGATTCCATGATGGCTAGTGTATACTATAAGTAGAAAGTTAATTTTAATTCTATAGGATAGTGAATTCGTAACTGCAAGACAGTTTTCTAAATTTTGTCTAGTTTTTAAGATTTTATCATTCTAGATGTATTTAACAGAGATATTTTAATAAAATACAGTGGAAATTCATGTTTCATATCTATGATGTCTTCATGTGCTTTTATTTGAGCTCTTTTGTATTGATTTTGTAAGGCAAGTTCAATATATTGTTTACAAGGTAGATGTGGGGTGTTTCTTAACTTTCTTCTATGGGAGGGGTAATTCTTAAGGGTACTTTCAGAGGGTTAAATATTTGCATAAGAATTTGATACATGGATATGAGAATGAAATGATGAATTTTAAGGCATTTCATCTTAGTTCTAAGTGTGTTTTTATTAAAAGGTTTTTGTGAATGTATACTTCATTTGACTCTTTTCCCTAAATTAGGCACTGGTCTAGATTTGATTAGCAATTATCACCATCAAACTTTAAAATCTAAACAATCCTTTTATGTCTCTATTTACGAACATATATGTTTATCATTTGTATTAAAGAATAGAAGTAATTTTTTGGATTCCTTGAAGAGTGAATCATTAGGTCATCCTGCCTAAGTTTGGAACTTGAATAGAAGAAGGATAAGAATCCTTATTTCACTAGTATTTGCTCTTGTCAAGTTCATAGTTTGGCTTGTGAAGCTTTGCATAAGAATGGTTGTTAGCACTTGTAGGATTTGTTATCAATAGTTGTAGTAAAAGGCAGGAGAAGATCATTGTGATCCTTAATCCATTGTAAGATTCATTGTGAAGCAGTGAGTCTCAAGAGGTACACCTACCTGAGTCTATGGAGCTCAAAGAAGGAGGATCAAATCCTCATCAATTAAGTTTTTACTTGTTTGAATGAAGTCTTGGGAATCATAGAGTCAAGCATTGATGCTTAATAAAGGTTCTACAATACAAATCTCTAACATAACCAATAAATACATAATAGGAATTTATAGTTGCGTTATAGGGATATATTTATTGCATTGTAGAACTTATCAATTGCATTGTAGGGTTATGTCAGTTGCATCAAATTTTTTGTGTATTATCAATTTTGTGTTTTTTGGAAAATTTTAGTGATAATAAACACAAAAAATAGTATGGTTATTGTGATAATAAATACAAAAAATTCTAAAAACAATCACAACCTATGGCTCATGCAAGGATTGTCCTTGTTCAATCCCCTTATAATAGAATACAACATTAAATAGGATAGATATAATCTTGGTAGCACTGGATCCTCCTTACACAACACACATTTCTTAGGCATACCAAGCTTCGAATTCCTAAAGATCCAAAGATTTTAAGAAATATTCTCTCAAATTGAAGAGTACATGAGGGGTATCTTCAAGTTGTACGTATCACAAACCCTATGTCAACAAGAAGGAGGGATTTTTGGCTCTAAAAAAATGGTATCTAGTAAGATCCATGGATATATCCAATAACATGATTCAAGGGTGAGACACTTAAGTCTCTAGTCAGCCATGTCAGCTCCTGAGGCACGTTCACTCAATCTGAGCTATCATGGACACATCGAGCCCGAGATGACTAGTGTAAGACAAGGGTTTGTCTATATTCTTGTTTATATAGTGATAAGAGGGATTTATTGCTTTGAGTTTGTTCCCTAAGGTGATGAAATCCCCAGGTAGGCCTCTCTACAAAATTTAAAAAGGATCTATAATAGAATATGGAAGCGCAAAAGACACATTAAATAGATCATTCAATTATTAAGTTCCAATTAAAGTTTTATTTAATATAAAAACAAACATAAAGGAAAAAAAATTAGTTTATCCCCAAAATAAAATGTGATACAAATAGGATCTACTTCCATTCCACACATTTCAAACATGATATTAGTAACAAAAGCCCTAACATTAGTTGACATTGATAGATCCACAATGTTCCCAAGTGTTCCTAGCACACCTAATGCCTCCACACAACCAAAACCACTTCTCATCACCACCTACTATTTATAATGGATTAGAACATCTTAATTTGACCAACTATAAATGTGCCAATAGGTTACAAAGTTCTATACCAAGATCTTTTATCCAAATCCACTAGAAGGCATTAAACTCTATGAGCCCTTATCATACTATTTTCTTCAGTATTCTTCCAAACTTCCCAAAAAAATTCCAAGAATCATTAGATATTAAGATACCCTTTACCAAGACCTACAACATATCCTAGAACCAACTTTTGGTACTTTGGACAATCTGTACGGAAAATGGACAATTGACTAGTTTAAACGATAATTTAGCCCACTTTTACAAATAAACCCCAAGCTATACTTATCCCCCAATTATGAGGCTTTGTATAGAATTGTCGTATGACTCAAATGCAAGTATTCACCCACTTATTTGGTCCTATGGCTTCATTCTATAAGCTAACCCAAAAACCCTCACCAAGATGCACCAAGAATAAGGGTCTTCTTGTTTTGACACTTCCTCTCACTTATAGAGCCCAAAAAAAGGTCCTACACCATGTATTCAACATATATTTTTACTATTTCACATAAAAATCATGCCTCCTTTGGACAGATCAATAACTGCAAAACATGTGGCTCCAATTTTATGCCCTTAACCTTCCCTCTCTAATGGTGTACACCCAAACTCATTAACTCTCCTGCATATAAAAGGTTATTAACATATATTACATGTTACAATGATTCAATTCCATGAGAATTAGAGTCCACATTCATGGAATGACACCAAACATTATAAAAATCCTTAAAATACTCAGGAAACTACTACTAGTTTATGACATACATCATAATCAATGCATAAATAGACTATTGAATGACTAAAAAACTTCAAGATCTCATAAATATGAATATACTCAAGCACTTGAAATCCAAAAAAATCTGAAAACATCAACCTTCAATCAAAATGATGATGAAAACAACTCAAATTTGCAAAAAAATGCAACTTTTATTGATTTTTAGAATTGTTCTTCCATACCAATTCTCCTCTCCCTGTACAATTGCCTCTCAGGGATTTATATAACCTCCAAATCAACTTCCCAATTGATCAGAGCATTTGGATCCCCTAACAAAGACTAATTACATTAGTTTTGGCATTTCCCACCAAAATGGCAAGTAGTCTATTATTTTCAATTTTTTGAATTAAAAACTCTTATTTAAACAAACTATATTCACTTCTACACCAAATCAATGATCCCTAAAAGATCAAAATGATTTAATAAATAGGCCTAAACACTTCTAAGGCCCTTCCCAATATTAGACCCATGAGATCCATTATTTGGTCCTATGGTCCTATTGGGACCATTAGGATGGTTAATCATTATATTAAACTTATTACAATCAAATGCAATTATTGGCTTTAGGAATTCAAGATTGAGTCTATTATACCCATACACATCCATTCCATGATTTAATGGTGTCATCCAAGTTGTCTTCTTATCAGGTGCTCCTGCACCATACTCCCCCACTTTGAAAAAACTCTTGTCCAAAGAGGCAAGTGGCTTTCTCCTTGCTCCATATATCCTCCTTGAAGGTGTGTGTCAATTTGCTTTTATAGGGGACTTATATTAGAAGAAAAACTCCCAAAAATGTTCTCCAACTCTTCTCCAACCTTCATTCACCTTACAAGAAATATTAGTACCAAAAAAAAATTTTGCATCCACTTCCATGGGATAGTCATGTACTTGCTTATTCTCTATCCTTTCCAAGTCCCTTAGATCTTCCCAAGCATGTTCCCATGATTATTTATCCTATCCTTTGTTTTGTACCTTTATAGGGAATTTGATTGCACCAATAATGATGCTTTCTTGACCCCAACACATCTGCATTTTAAGATTGTTCATAACCCTCGTCATAACCAGTATTAGTACTCGTTTCTATGAGTACTATTTTGAGAAATTTGTAGAGCTTTCATGGTGGAATTCCAGAGTTTGTAGTAGGGTTCTTATTTTATTTTGTGTCAGAAATTTGTAGAGAGGTGAGGAGGTTGTGTTTTTCTACTCATGAATGATTTTTTTGCAGTTAAAATGGGTTGGAAATGGTCGAACAATCCATGGTGCCTTTGCTGGTTTGTTTTTGTTTCAAATGGTCTAAGTCCTTTATCCCACATTTTTTGTGTGATGAAGAGACTTAGTATTTTTATATCTGAGCCCATAATGGTTAAGTGTCAAAAGGCAAGTGGCCTTTTGGATAGCATTTTGATGCCAAGTGGTTAAGTGGTGGTGATGTGGTGACCAACTAGCAAATAGAAAGGATAATTTTGTCAGACCACACTTAGGTGATGAGGATTTACTACAGCGATAGATGTCAGGAGTTTGCTATGGAGTAGTCCTAGTCATGGCAGGTCCAATTAGATCATGTCATCTTGACTATGTGACATGTGGCAAACTGATGAGATGGTAGGGCCAAGTCGATGGTGAGGTGGCTAAGGTCCCAACAAGTTAGAGGGTGACACATGGAATATGGTGGTCGAGCGTGGTGACAGATGTCAGTAGGGCGCTATGGCACAGTCCTAGTCATGGTAGATCTAGTCAGATAGCGCCATTATGCCTATGTGACATGTGTTCAGGCCAATTAGCATAGGTCACAGGGGGACATGAGGTTCTAAGGCCCAATGGGGACGTTCCACATGGAGGTCAATAAAGGTTGACTAGGCTCAATTAATCTTTTTTATTTGATGCACAAGTTTTTAAAAGAATATCTACGGTGGTGTTTTAAAGTGCAAAAAGCCTTGAGTCTCGACCGTTGATTATTTTTTCGTGCCATGGTAACCATTATAGTGGATATTATTTAAAAATTCAAACCTATGTGGAGGGTTTTTGAGCCATGATGGTACCTTTTCAAGTTGCACAGTAGTAGATCGATCAATTTGATCATCTAGGTTGCATTTATGAGGCTATAGGGTCCCTAAGAGACATTTTTTTGATACTTGTGGCTTCATAAATGTTTTTTTGGTGGTGACTTAGGGTTTGGATCTGATTTGCAGATATTCTATCATAATTCAACTCTTTGTCTATTTTGCATTCATTTTGGCTTGTAAGCTCTACATGTTAAATTAAGACTATCGATGGTCCTTTTTTCTTTGATTCTTTATGTATTAGATGTTTTAGTAATGAGACCTACCTGTAGCTTCCTATAATTTTTGAATTCTGATTGAATTGTAATAGTCTTTGTTTTAGTTTCTTGTATTCATTTGGGTTATATGTTAAGGATATTTTAATCCATCACTCTATAAGATAGAGGGTCTAATTGGTTTAGGGTTTATTTCAAAGAGAATTAAACATCCATAAAGCAATTTTAGTGAATAAAGAACTGAAGTGAATTGGATAACTACATATGCTTCCATGAAGTGTGAATTGAATATGTAAGGCATAGTCAAGTTTAGTGATCAATTGCAGGTTTTACATTGATGTATGTTGTTGTTAAGAGTCTTTTCATTTAGAGTGACTCCATACCCACTAGATAGGGCACTAGTCTGATATGTTAGATTTGTGGCTCTCATCAAATTTTATAAAATATGTTACCATTTACATTTTTTATACTACATCCACCATTCCTGCCTGCTTGTGAAGTTATTGAATATTGAGGGCAGAAGATAGGTAGTGCCCACCTAAGTTTGTGGAGCTCAAAGTGCAGAAGGTTTTAGGACCTTGTTGAACACTACTTCTTCTCCTTGTTGAATCAATGCATGGGGCTATAGAGGAATATTCCTGAGCCATAGGTATACAAGGATCAACAAGAAAAAGATCTAACAGAAATGGAAACTCTACTGGAGATAAAGAAGTAAAAGTCTTGTGAAACTTTTCAAAATCTCTGAAGAACTACAAATCATACTTAGCACAAAGGATTCTTGAAGGGCCTATCAAATCAAATTAGATATTGACCCATCTACTAGGGACTAAGAGATAGGTTAATTTCATAGTTTTCCTTAAGTATTTGCAAAATTTAAAGGTTAAGTCTCATATTTTGAAATCACAAATTTCTTTGGGTGGCGACTCCGAATTTGGTTGGCTAGTGTTTTTTTTTTTAATCATAAATATTTTTTAGATCTTGTTTCTCAAGATATAAACAATATGAGAAACACCAGAGCATATATGAAAGAGCATCTAGAAGTTGGGTTAGAGGGTGGGCTCCTAAAGCCTACTAAAAGAAATTGGTCTACAAGAACAGAGTCCACTAGTGGAAGTTCTTGGAAGCCTAAGGTTTCAAGTGTAGGTCATTCCTTGGGTGTTATCCTAGACGGAAGAGATCCTTCTCCTATAAGTACTCAATCAGATGGTTTGGCCTTCTTTGACATCATGTTTGATACTCCCGTATAAGAAGATATATCTAAAGAAAAGGTTGTAACTCAAGTTCAATATAGAAGACAAAATGAACAGAGAAACAATAGAGATTTCAGACCTAGAAATATTTCAATTTTACAAAATTCTTTCCAAAGTGCAAGGAATAACCCTTTTCTATAGGATGATCCTGATGAACAAGCAATAAATCAAAGGGAAATAGATCTTATAAATCTTGAGGATTCTCCAAATTTTGATATTTCTTTACCTAATTCTGATATAATTTTTGGAAATAATGATGCCTTGAGAAGATATTTATACAAGAAAAAATGATATTAAGGCAAAGATTGGAAAAGGAGTAGGAGGAAGAAGTCATGGCAGCTGTGGTTGAGAATGAGGACTTGCAAAGAAGGTTGGCTCAACTCAAGTTGATGAATCAAGGTTTTGATCAGAATTATAATCATTTAAATAAGGATATTTTTGGTGATATGGATGCTAAGAAGGAGTGTATGGAGAATGAGATATTTTTAAAGAAAAATCAATTGGAGCAAGAGCTTGTGATAAAAAAAATTGTTGACTGTGAAAATGAAAGGCCTTCAAGGCCTCATGCTTCTTTACAAGAGCCTCCGCTAGTTGGCACAAGCAACCTTACATTAGACAAAGGTAAATAGAAGGTTACTGGTATACAAATTAATCAGCCTAAAGATATAGTGAAGGCATCTCAAGGTATGTCTTTACTTGACATAGAGCTAGAAAGAGCCATAAAAGTAAAAGATGATATTGCCAAACAATTGGAAAAGGTTGAATTAGATGCTACTACTGCAGAGATGAAGAACAAGATTGCCTTCATTCAGTCTACTACAAATCTAAAGGTAGTTAATACTACTACTAATACTCAAGGTAGTAGTGGATTAGGTCCTAAGGTGCACACAAAAAATTTTAATACTAATGCTATGGGATCTAGTTCATTTCAGGGTACTACAAATCAAAGCCAGGGTCTTGGAACTAGTGGCCAGAATCTTGGAGGTGGTTTTTAGAGAAGACCCATGTATTTGGAGATATATAAACAATTATATTTTGATGGTATTCTAGGCCAGCTAAATGTCTTTCCAATTGAAATAAGGGACAAAATTCCTAAATTTAGTGTAAATAATGTAATAACTTGTGAGGATCATCTAAAGGCTTTCTCTAACAAAATGAATGACTATGAAATTGAACTTGAGGATATTGTTATGAAGCTATTTGTACAATCCTTAATTGAATATGCTAGAGATTGGTATTGTGGCCTTGCTACTGGAAGCATTAGTTCATGAGATGAATTTACATAGTGTTTTAAACAACAATGCGGTGATCAGGTAAATTTTGGTTATATGTTGAATGAGTTCAATAATATCAAGAAGTTTCAAAATGAAACTATAACTGAATTCAATAGAAGATTCTAGAAGGCCATACATAGAATATTCCAGGTGCTGAGGTTAGATGAAAATATTTGTCTTACTACATATTGCAATGTACTGGATGGTAAGATTGCCTATCTTGTAAGACATAAGAATCCTAATACTTTGATGGATGCTTGGCAGTTAATATAGAAAGTAATAGAATTGCATCAGGTAAACTTGGGAAGAGAGATGATGGTAGGTTATGGAAAGACCCTAAGGGTCAATCTAATAGATTTCCCAAGGAAGAAGGTAAACTAATAAAGTTGACAAACTGTTCACTACAATCAAGGACCTTACTGCTAAGGTAGACAAGAATGAGAGAGGCTTTCAAAATAAAAGACAACAAAATTAGAGGTTTGATCACTCTTATAGATTGTAGGAAATGCCCTATAAAACAAATTGGAAGGATGGTAAACCTTTGTCAGAGGGATCAACTAATATAAATAATAAAGGTAATCATGATCCTTTGAAGACAAATAATGTACACAATGTAGAGAACACTTCTTGGTGTATACCCTTTAATATACCACATTCTCCTTTTGAATGGGTAGTTGCCCAAGATTTGGTGGGGTCTATTTAGGATAGGGATGAACAAAATGATCAAGGGGAGGAGAGACCTAAAGTCAGTATGTTGATGACATATACTCAAGAAGAAGGTGATGAGCCATATGATGTTATGCATCATACTATAAATGTTTCTAATGCAAAGGATGAACATGTTCAATTAAGAAGACCTAGTGATGAGGAGGTGAGGTCTCTCACTATTGCTCCAGATTCTCAAGCTAAGAGTGCTTACAATTTAATAAATACAAAGGTAGATAAGGATCAAGGAAATTTGGGTTCATTGTTTATAAAAGAGGTTTCTCTTGAAACCCCAATTCAAAACAAGGATAATATTCAAGTGAAAAGAAAGGATACTCCCATTATTGATCAAGGAATAGAGAAATCCAGGGAGAGAAAGGGTAACGCTTCTAGTGGGTATGTCTTAGTTTTTCCTACTTTTAACATGATACATACACTATCTCAAATGAAAGTGCCAGTGCCTTTGGTTGAGATGCTGAAAATAAAGGAGCACAGAGGCTTCTTTCTCTTTACTCAAAGGTATAACTGATGATATTGTTCCTACTACAAATACTATCAAGAAAAAAGGAGATGATGAGGAGTAGGAGGCTCCTATAATTTAGGTAGGGAACATTATTACTTGAAATCCCTCTCATATTGATCATTTTTATGCAATATTTCTAGTGAATGACCAATTAATAATAAATTGTATGATAGATTCAGGTGTAGTAGAAAATGTAATGCCTTGTGGTGTTATGAAGGAATTGGGCTTAAAAGTTGATACATCTTTTGGAAGATTTTTTTCTATGGATAATAGAGAGGATCCTGTGATAGGAACCTTAAAAGGTATTGAAGTGAAGATTGTTGTTTTTCCTGAGGCTACCTTTATGATGGTTGTTTTTGTGGTTGATGCACCACCATATTATGGTATGTTGATGTCTAGATAGTGGGAAACAACTATTGTAGGAAATTTGCAATTAGATTTTTCATATGCTACTATCCATATCAATGGGAGTGATGTAAAATTGTATATGGAGCCATGTGCTCCTATGATACTTGAAAGGAGGGTTCCCAAGGTGCTCAATTGTTTCATGGATGTTGACATGGAAAGTTTCAGGGTTGAGAAAGAGAGTTCCAAAGTTGAAAATCAAGACCCAATTGTGAAGGAGTCATTATCACATCAAAATGAGATATGGAATATGTACTTTGATGGTGCATGCTTCAAGGAAGGATATAGAGTTGGTATTGTTTTTATATCTATATCAGGTACTACATTCAAATATTCTCTCCTCTTAGCTTTTCAATGCACAAATAATACTGGAGAATATGAGGCATTGTTATTAGAATTAGAGGTTGTCATAAAGCATGGTATAAATTTGTTAAGAGTGTTTGGGGAATTTTAGTTAGCTGTCTCCCAAATTAGATCCATATATGTTGCTAAAAATGATAGACTGAAATTAAGAAAACATGCAGTATGGGATAAAATTGAGTTTTTTTATGCTTTCCAAATAGAGTGGATAAAAAGATCCAAGAAAATTATGACTAATTTCTTAACAAATGTAGCCAAAAAGAATAATGATATAACTTTGGTTGGGATCTCTACTATTGAAACCAAGATCATGCCTACAATTCCTGATAATGTATACAATTGGAAAGTCTTTGAGGATGACAGGGATATTCTTAGGTTCATTCAATGTATGGATGATTATGAGGGCTAGAGAATTGACTATAATGCTTTAGTGAACCATAGATGACAAACAAACTATTTTTGGGACTCAGGTTGTTCAGTTGCCAACAAATTTCATACCTAAGGGTTTGGTTCAACTTGAGGGCATCTTTAGTGACAATGATGGTCACTTTCTTAAGAGATCTGATGTAAATATGGATAATGTTGAAGGGGTAAATTTAGGGTCAGAGGCAAACCCTAAAATGGTATACATAGGAAAGAACTTATCCCCTCGCACCAGAGAAAATTTGATCATGTAGACACCCTAAAATGGACAGACTTGCAACTAGACATTAAAAAAACTAATTTTCATCTATTAATTAATGGTTTAATCGTTAATTAATCATCTATTTTCTTCTAAATTCATTTCATTTATTAATTAATGGTTTTCTAATCGTTAATTAATCATCTATTTTCTTCTAAATTCATTCCCCAAATCATCTAATCAAATTCCCAAAATTAATTAAATATTTAATTTTATTTAATTAATTAACCTTAATTGATTAATTTCCATTAATTAATTAATTAAATTTAATTTCCTAAAGTTTAAATTGAAATATTTAAACTTACTAATTAAATTCTTCCAATTAAATTAATTTAATTTTATTCAATAATACAATTCTAAATCAAAAATAATTCAATTATCTCACATGTTGAAAAATTTAATTTCAAAAATGAATTAAATATTCATTTATATTCAAAGAGATAACTTTAATTAGATCACATGGGTTACTCCACTCATCTCTTCAGTTCACATGGGTTTCTCCGCCCACCTCTTCAGTTCTAAAAGGTAACTCAAAATTAGCTCTTCAGTTAACAAAACCCTATCTCCTCTCTCTAAGTTGAAGAGGTGGAGTTTACTGATGGCTTCTCAAGTTCCCTTTGATCTCAACCGTTAATCTTCCTATCTCTAGGATTGATCTCGACCGTTCATCTCATTCTCAATTCCTATATAAAAACCCTTCATAACAATTTGAAGGATCCATGATTTCAAGCTCACATGCACCATTACTCTGTCAGATTGGTTCATGCATCAAGCCATCTTGTGATCACACACATTCAATATCAAATTCTCGATGCTCCCATGTCATAGATGTTGCCCACACTAATAGTGAGCATCACACAAACAACGTTTCAGAAGGAGTGGAGAGATACAATAGAAGCTTCAATAAATTGGGTTTGCATTCTTTTATTTTCCTCTTATTTGATTGTACATTTTATTGATTCGTAGTTTCATTATTAGTAGCTTGTTTCTTATCAATTTCCCCATTGTGAATCGGTGCTACTAACCCCCTTGTTAACTCAAGAGTGTTATAGATTTTGATCTATTATGTATATTTTGGTGAACCCGACGTGAATCAAATAGCCCAAATATCACTTCCAAACCACCAATAAAACCTTTTGGCCACGACCATACGGTTGCAGAATTCATTTTTAATACTTTTCTCGATAAACATGTAATTTTGCAATCGTTGGTATTTTACCGCAATTGACAGAATATTGCCGCAAACATCTGGTTTATTTTCACAATTGTTGTAAGGGTTTTTCAAAAAATTTATGTCGTTATTCAAGGTTCTATTTTCTTTCTCTGTACCGCAATTGCCTGATCTATACCGCAATCGATATTAGTTTACCGCAATTACACAGAGTTTGTTGCAATTGACTGATCCATGCCGCAATCAATAGCATTTGGCCGCAATAAAAAGTACTTTACCACAATCAACAGCACCTCACCACAATTGACAATGCTTTTCCACAATTGACAATGCATTGCCACAATTGACAATGCATTACCGCAATTGACAGAATTATGCTTTATCTGATCCAATTTCTCTATTTTCTATTTAAAATTTGACTTTTACTTCATCTTTATGCAGGACTGGACAAGTCACTAAGCACGGAGGAAAGTAGGCCATTGTGAGTATCAATTTTTTTTAAATCACTTCTTGGTTGCATGTATCTTGATTACAATATTTTTTGGTACTAACTTATCATTTCAGCTTGTGGCGAGGAAACAACCTAACAAAGCAACCCTAAAATCAATTCACTTGTCATTTTAGTGCTTAAAAGGAACATTGTATGCCAAACATCATGAGCCTCACATTTACATATTGGTGCTTAAAATTGATGTGGAGGTTAAGAATTGAACAAAAGAAAACAAAAATTTCAAAATTAGTGCATTAAAACTGAACAAGCAATCAACACCTACTTTAGGGCTTTAAACTAAACACTTGTGCTTATATGGTGGATTAGCTTAGTTCACATTTTATCTTTGGGGTTTAATTGATTAACCTTGTGTCTTGAGTCTTTGGTGCACTTGCACAATCTATTAGATTAAACACCTTTATACTTTTTAGAAAGGCCTATCCAGGGAATGCGCTTGTTCCTCAGAGAATGACCTTAAACCTGTAATCCTTCTGATCGGTATATAAACAAGATGCAAACCAAATTTATGATTTATATCTATCCAAGCTTGGGCGAGGTGTGTTGATGATAGTCTAGATTAGGTGAATTATCCCTAAGGAGGCAGCATGGTCAACTAGGCTCTTAAGTGAGTACCACATGTACAAACCAATTGGATAGACACCATGGACCCTTACTACAACAATGTTGAAATAGAGGCCAACTCAATTGACCTCTAAACAGATACCTTATTATAGTGCAAGGGGTTGCAAAATTTCCCCCCAAGATTCCCAACATATGTGTTCCAAGGTATTTTTGTAGTGAAAGATATCTTCACTATCACGGCAACAATACCTGGTAAATGCAAAAACATGGGCGCCTACGTCGTGGACCTTTGTGTCCTAGTAGTGTGACACTTTTTGTGTGAGATAATGAACATTCAAGAATTGGGCCTATAATATTGTATTTGATAGCCAACATTTCTTAGATTAATCTTTTTTTCCTTGTGTCAAAACCTGTGCTAGATTACGAAACATGTTGTCCATTGTGCTTGTTCTTTGATCAGTTCCAAAAAAGCACAACAAGCATCAAAACTGTCAAAACGAGTCCAACGTGTTAAAGTCTAGGGTTGTCAACAATCAAACTATTCTGCAAAATAGAAGCCTTGTTCCTGAAAATCAAATTTATCAGACAGTGAAGTCCATTTTTTATTCTTTTTTAGACTATTTCCCCTTGACCACAATCACCCTCATTTTGTCACAATTGACAGAAGTTTTCCACAATCGTCATGTTTATTACCGCACTTGACCTGTTTATTACCATAATTGGTGATAGATTACCGTAATCAACATGTCACTTTACCGCATTCGGTGGAGGTTTGTCGCACTTGACCAAAGACTTTTAAACACTTGTTTTACCTAAAAACCTTGAAAAAGACTCTTCATTTTGTGTAAAAGATCAGTGTTTATCCAAGAAAAATGTTAATAACATTGTTTGAATCTCTAAACTTAAAAGATCATCCATTCTTTGAAAGCACGATTATCGTCCAAACATTGTTAGTTCAAAAGTTCATACTTAAAATATCTTGATCCCATTATCTCAAAATCATCATATCTCTATTAGTGACTTTGTCCTAGGCAAGAGTCAACAATCTTATTCTTACATCATCAAATCTTTGAGATCAAGATAAATCAACATCTATCCTTAGAATTAGCCTTTTTCAAACATAACTCGAACTCTCCTAGAAAGGCTATCCTTTTTTGTTTGCTTTATATCACTTGTTTTGGTCAAAAAATCTGGACCACACTATGTCTCACACACCTTATGGAGGGCCTTACAGTAGGTCAAAGGATAGAACTCAACCTGATGAGTCTTATATCAACCAATTTCCCCATTGGGAAAAAGAGTGAAAGGATGACCCTTTCAAAAATACCAGTCCTTCTCTTTTCATAGAGTATCCCCATGGATTAGCATTGTTCCATGATTTCATAGAGGAGCAGCTTGAAGACATAGAGAAAGATGCCTATTCCATGCAAGTTGTTGACACTATTGTATAGAGGAATCTTGAACATTTATTAGCCATGTTGATTAAGAAGGGGGTAAACCTCCCCATTGAATTAAATATGTCAACCATATGGCTCAAAAACCTTCTCGTGGGTCAAAACACTACTCAACCTTCTCAAACAAAACTTGTGATATCTCAAACATTCCCATCCTTGACAATAATGACATCAGCACAGACTGTGTCCAATCAAACTAGCTCTATGAATCAAGAAAGCACATCTTCCATGCAAGGCATGATAGGCTCCCAACTAAGTGCACCCATGGTCACTAGTGTGCCTCAACCGTTAGCCTCATGGTATTTTTCATCAAGCACGCATGTTGTGTCCTTAATCCCACCAACAAGTAGTAACCCTTTTGCGACTGTTCCACTACTATAGTCAGTCCCTATTAGCCTTGGGCTCAATACCACACTCCCATAGGGATCCATCTCTGTGGGTCCAACTTTCAATCAATGCCCATCCAAGGTTAGGCCTTCGCTCTTATAGGGACCACAATGACCCCAGCAGTAACAATCCCAGCAGCAATAACCCCAACAACAAACACAAAAAAATCAATCCTGGGCTAATCACATGCCTCAGTATAAGAATCACATGTTGGGGAACCAATATCAAGTCCAAATGATGAGATCGTATGCCCCTACTCAAGAGACACTGAGGTGCAGCCTCATACCTACTACAACAAAGAGGTACAATATCATAAATCATCCTCAGTCTCAGACAGACATGCTGATCCAACAAGTGCAGAACATTCAAACCCAAATGATGGACATGCAAAATCAAGGGAAAACCAAATCCTACACCATAGAGAATTTATACCCATACCCCTTTGATCACTCTCTACACATGTCTCCATTTCCCACACACATCTTGGTACCAAATTTTGACAAATACAGGGGCACTACCAATCCTGTTGATCATATCTGAGAATTATTCGCTAGTTTTATTGAGGTTGCACACAATGAGACATACTTAATGCAACTATTCCCACAAAGCTTATCTGGACCAGCAATGGAATGGTTCTCTCACTTACCTCATGGCATTCTATCTTGGGGTGAATTGGACGAAAATTTCATTGATCACTTCCATCCCAACATCAAGTGCAAGGTAAGCATCAAGGACCTTTGTGATAATAAACAAAAGGATGGAGAATCCTTCATAAAATTCCTACAAAGGTGGAGAAATACTGTGAATAGAATCACGTATGACATGCCCAAGAAAGACCTTATAGTCATGTTCATTGACAATCTGATTCCAGATATGTCATTCACTACTGAATTGTAGTTATCTCCAAACTTTAAACAACTCATCAAATGAGGAGTTCATTGTGAGGAGAACTTAGTCAAATGAGGTGTCCTTGTAGATCCTACTCAAACCACCATAAACAAATCTGCAATGGATAAAGCTAAATGGTGGAATAAAAATAAAAATGTCACCAATGATGGTGTCATTAATGTGAAAACACTAAACTATGCCCAACCAAAAGTGTCACTACACGGTGCACCTATGGCTAACCAACAACCCATGGTGCCCACTACACAAGCACACACTCAGAATCAGCCACCCCTATCCAAGTGGCCATTATGTCAAAAAATCACAGGCACAATGCCAACCATAGTTTCCATTTCCAAAATGAGATTACACACCATTAGGAGAGTCAATAGAATCAGCCTTAAGAAAGCTGATACAATCCAACAATATCACTCTCCCTAAAATTAGAGAATATGAACATGGTGCAACAACAATGATTTTTGCAAATTTCATTGAGTGAAGGGACACAAAATACCCAATTGTTATCAATTGAAAAATGTCATCCAATATCTGATTGACATAGGGGTCATCGACATCAC
This sequence comes from Thuja plicata, assembly GCA_018584345.1. Classification (NCBI taxonomy): domain Eukaryota; kingdom Viridiplantae; phylum Streptophyta; class Pinopsida; order Cupressales; family Cupressaceae; genus Thuja; species Thuja plicata. The sequence goes on from MU226563.1 coordinate 2,357,874, forward strand.
CAACACCCAAACAAAAGGCACCACTGATCATACAATATTCAATGACACATTTCATGATCACAATAAAGGGAAATCCTTCGGGTCTGGTGGATAGTCAAAATAGGTAAAGTACACCTATGCCAACAATGACAACACTATCAAATGCATAAATCCTTTATATAGCCATGTGGATACCATTACTATCACAGATCAAGGTGCTAAATGTGTTGTAACCATGTGTCATACAAAATTTATCTTGCAAGGACTTTCATCCTCATCTTCTACACCAGTCAACCCTCCTACAACCTCAGATCCATAGACAAGCCTAATGGATCAGCGAAAGTGTACACCTGTCCAAATATACATGTTTGAAATTTTGCCCATTTCACCGCAGCATAAGGAAGCACTAGACCAAGCACTTCAAAAATCATTTATCCCAAAGGACATACCCTTGAGAGATTTTAAACAATGATGAGCCACATAAAAAAACACAAGTATGCAACCTTCATAGACCATGATGTGCCACAACACAAGCCTCTGTACAATGACCCTTTGCACTTTCTCATCCAGGTTCATAAACATTCAATCCATAGAGTCCTCGTTGATGGTGGGGCTAGATTAAACATTTGTACTTTGAAGGTAATCAATCATTTAGGCTACTCTAAATCCAGTATTTTTATCACAAGAAGGATCAACATCAGAGCCTATGATGAATAAGAGAGATCATCCAAGGGTATTATCATACTACCAGTCAGGATAGGCCCAGTTGTCAAGAACACTCCATTCTAGATCCTAGACCTAGAGTTGGGATACATGTTACTAGGAAGGCCAAGGATCCATCAGATGCAAGTTGTACCCTTCACATATCATCAATGCATCAAGTTCCCACACCAGGGGGTAGAAATCATTATTGAAGGATATCCAAACCCATTCCAATACGGCAATGCTATCAAAAGCAGTACTCACAACCAGGTTCCATCAAACCAAGAGGCAAGTATCCCTTCTGCCTCAAATTCAATTCCCAAAGATATCACGAGAAGAGCGGGAAAATTTCTATTACTGAAAAAGGATGTGGAGAATACAGCTATGAGGAAGCCTTCACTATCACCAACATGCATGAGAGCCCAAGGTCATATGGCATGCCACAACTAGCAATCACGACTGAAACCCCAAATCCTATTTTATTCAGGTGTCCACTCACAACCTTTGTCAGTTGGCGAGACATCATGGAAGAGAACCTTTTTGATCCAGATATCAACACATGGTTGTATCAAGACCCACAAGACACACTTCAAGCACCCCTACCTATGTCAACGTATGGAGCTGGCTATACAATGCTACAAAATTTTGGGTATGATGGTACGACTGCTCTAGGGAAAAGACAACAAGGTTTAATGGAATTGTCTCTCCCGCCAACCTAGAGAAACAAGAGAGGGTTAGGCTATGGGAAAAAAAGAACCAGTCCTACCACCTGAGACATACCCATTGATCAAGAACATGTAGCAGAGTTACACCAGGAGAAAAACCTGGAACATGCTTTGATCAACAATATACTACTATAGGTATCTCCATCTGAAGAGGGAACCTCTTACTCCTGATTAACCCTCATCCAAGCAATCCATGATAATAAGCAAAGTGAGACATCCGATGAGAATTCTAGAAAAATTGATTCCCATGAGTACGAGTGGATATCCAACCACAACTCCAAACCCTCAATCCCAAACTATTTCCCTTGGTCAGTCATCTCTCTACATATTGAAGACATGTTCGACCAATTAACCATAGATGACCAACCGTGCATCAACAAGCATATCGATACCAATTCCCTAGGTGGTGCATCCACATCACACTCTTGGTTTTTTGGAACCATCATAGTTGTCCCATTCAACCAAATAGAGTCATCCCACCATGAATACCTATGTCTAGTACACCCAAAATTGATTGAATGGGATCAACAAGGACAACCTGATATAGATCTCTTTGAAAATGATAAGGCTATCACAGAATTCATGGGCCTCAGAGAAGGAATTCCATTAGGGGACCACAAGGTTGGTTTTGTTGGAATTATGTTATATTTGTCATCAGTGAAAACACTTATTCGATTCTGAATGCTTACCGAGCTCATCACTCAGTCCACAGCTTATACCGAGCATTCAGCAATCACTTTGGAAAGCTCAGCGGTAAATAGTTTATACTGAGCAGAACAGTAGTCACCGAGCATATGAACATTTTAGCGGTTACCGAGAAGAGAAACATTTACCGAGCAGACGGTAGTCACCGAGCTTCACCGTAACTACCAAGCCATTAGTTGAAGCCAACTGAGAAGTCAGTTACTACCGAGTCACCAGCGATTACCGAGTGACATTATATCTACCGAGTCACCAACGGCTACCGAGTTCCAAGCTACACTTCGGGACTAGTATGGACCGAGATTCTACTCTTACCGAGAGCATGATGATGCCAAGTATTGTAGTGGATGCCGAGTATCAGAA